>VXAY01002317.1:828013-933134 GCA_013399855.1 Oxyruncus cristatus
GGAAAAAATATAGACTAGGCTTTTCTTCAGTCTTCACCATAACAGAAGATAGCCTTTATTGATTAAAAAGACAGCCATCTATTTTTAACATCCCCTAAAAAAACCAGTAAATTAAAACCCACACCCCAATGGCCACAGCCCTATAACTCAAACTGCAGGGAATAAGAAACAGTGGCTATACTTCAAGAATGCTAGAATTCCTATTTACTGTAAATGGAAGTGTCAAGATACACTTCCTTGAGGTAAAGAATATTACTAAAATTACTCTAAATTACTAATTTACAGAGCCATTTATATCTAAACTCCTATGCTCAACAGCTACATGCATGAGTGTCTAGCCTAGTGTAGAAAAGGTAGAACAGCAGATATTACCCTGATGCCAGCTGAAGATTATTTCTGCACTGTCTAAAAAGGAAAATAAAAAAACCCCAACAGATCAGCGAAGATGGGTGGCACTTGTGTTATTTCTGTACCACACAGAGCCTGCTGACAGAGGGAGGAGAGCAGATGTTAACCCACTGCAGTGCCAGCGTGAAGCACTCCAGCAAGAAATGAGAAGTTTTCTAAGTTCTCTAATGCTCTACTTTCTATTTAGTGTCAACTACCTATAGACTCATTAGCTAATGATTCACAGTGGATAGTTTAATTAACATTACCTGCAAAAGTGGAAAGCAAATCCCTCAGAGTGTATGTGTCTACATAAAAAAGGCCGCTTCTGTAAAGCAACTCAATAACCTTGCAAAAATAAATGAAACAAAAATGTGCCACAGTAAGGTGACAAGGGAAACTTAATACTCTAATTATTAACAGACTACTTTGTCTCAGCTGGAAATCTGCAAGAACCAACAAATGGTCAAAACAACTTTAAGGGTCTGGCTCAAAATTCAGGTTATTCATCATTTGTTCAGACACCATTGTGGGACAAATCAAAACAGCAATGTGGAGAATAAGAGTTGGTAGGGGAGAAACAGTATTGCCACTAAAACACAACAGAGCAGAAAAAGAAACCAATTCCCAAACATTCAGGAGATTTATGGACATTTAATAGGGCATAAGAAGGATGAAAGTTTATTTTAGACCGGGTAAGACAGCCAAATCCTCTTGCATTGCCTTGTTTGTTTATTGAAAGAAAAGTTGACCAATGTAAATTTAATGGAGCAGCAATGTCAGCTCTGAAAACAGAGCTGGAAATACAAAATTTTGTGTCCTACAGTTTGGAGAAAGGGACACTTTTTCATCTGGTAACTTGGCTACTATATTAAAAACAGTCAATACAGAAGACAGTAAAGACAAAAAGAAAGCCATGTTCTGCTTTTCTATCTTGGCAAGAATTCACCTTAATATTTAGTGATTGTTGTATCAGGAAGTGAAATTAAACACACAGCATGGGATTTCTAATGCAATCTGTTGCTCTAACTGTTCCCATTGTAGTCAATATTAAAACTCCCACTGACTACACTGCCAATAGAATGAGGTCAACAATGACCATTTTGAAAAGTCATTTAATCAGAGCCAGCACCAGTAAGCCATGCAAGATCAGAAGAATCAAATTATATTAGACCAAGCCATTTGTTCCATATTTTCAGCATTTTATCACGTTTCATGCAATCCAGTTTAAAATGCTAAATCAATTTCTATTGCAGAGGTTAGGGACTTAGATACAACAGAAATGTTAAATAATTGGTCAAGTGGCATCTACTAATATTCTTAAAGGTTGACACTGGATTCAGTTTCACCATGTTCACGTAGCAGTAAAAAAAACATCGTCTGAAGTACCGAGAAAATGCTAAGTATCTGTACCTATTTGCTATAATTTTTTTTTAAATTGCAGGAGGTTACTTCAGTGGAGATAGTACAAAGGGTAAGAGTAGGTCAAAGATCCCACCAGGAACTCAGAGGAGGTTACCAGAAAATGCAAATTTATTTGGCTCTACAAGTGGGTCAAGTCTGACAGTGGATCCTCTAAAGAGGGTACGTGAAAGATGTTGTATGAAACCGGCCATACTAAAGCAGAAACAGATCCTGAAATCTTGCAATTCACAGGATTCACTGCTGATTTGGATGAAAACAGATGATATATACCCTTAGAAGGATGTACTCACAAGAGCTGCATAGAACTACAAGACGAAGTGTGTGCTATCTTTTACAGAGGGTGTACAAAAAGGTGGTTAAGGGAACATTACATTTGCTGGTGGTTCTAAGAATATGCCAATTGCTTTCCAGGACCACCCTGAATGGGTAAGGGAACATAGAGTGTTGGGAACACTATAACAGGAAGTTAGCTACTAGCTTTACCACTGAGAGGAGCAGCAAACGCCAGATGTTAACACTTCGGGTTTTTTCTCTGTCTGATCCTGCAAGATCCTGAGCATCCAGTACAAATTAATTTAGGAAAAACTGAGGGTATTTCTAGGAAATAAGCCTCAAAATAGCGAGGCAAACACAAAATAAATAAAATCTTGACATTCTGAATATTTCAGTGAGATACAAGTATCTTAGAAGACAAAAAGAAAAGCCACACTGCAAGTTGGTTGTAATTCTGCAGAGACATAGTAGCTGAAATAACAACCCCTGGATCAGGAAGACTAGTCTCTTATTCAAAAATAAAGCTTTCATCCATAATATGCTACTTTACTCACAGTCCTCAAGTCTTGGAGAAGTAGTAAACTCAACCCAGGAAAAGGGGACTACCCTACTTATGGCTCTGAGGACAAGGGTATCTCACCTAAAAACAGGATTAAAGACAAAACATTCAAGACAACTAACTTAGATAAGCAGAGATTTATTTTCATAAGTAGATACAAATAAGCAAGTCAGGAGCACTGGTCCTATCAAAAAAGATACAAATACTGACATCCATAGACATTAAAATTACTATTATATTATTCTTTTTAAATACATTTTAAAAAATACACATAATCTGGTAAAAATACAAGTTATAAATATAAATGTATATACCCATCTTTGAAGAATATGATCATTACTGAAGGCAATTACTTAAGGCAGAACTGAAGGGGATAACAAGAAACAAGAAAATTTAAGCAAAAAGAAGCAACTGCTACATGAAAAGCCTTTCCTGGCATTAAATTTCTGGAGCAAAGTCCCAAGTATAGCACTGAAAACAAAAAAAACCCTGAAGAATAAAAATGTTAGAGAAATTGCAAAGAGCAATACTGACCAGCTGGAGAGACAGTAACTAGAAAAATAGCTTTTTAACACAATTATTGATAAAGAAGTTAGGCAACTCACCCAAGACATGGTGCCTTTCTGTCTTTCTGTGTCCTCCTGAAGACTGAAACGCCAGTCTTTCAGGTGGAGCTGTTTCAAAGGAACACCAAGGAAAATATATCTATTTATCTGCTAAGATGTCCTACAAAACAGCAGACTGCTGAGTTACTAATGTCTCTGCTGACCAAAGGGAAACAAACCCCCCAGCCTTCATTACCTCTCAGAGGGCTGTTCAGGGGAAAATACATTTACAAGATTAAAAATGAAACTTCAGAAGATCAAGTGTTTCAGAGAAGCATCACATATGAGAAGATTTATCACCTGGTCAAGAGAAACAGCAGCACTTGCCCATTAAATGCCAAGGATTAACTGCTTCAGAGAAAGACTGATTTGGAACTAGAATGAAGCACTCGCTCTTTTCTAGGTGCAAGATCCAGTTGTCTCCATTTTAACCATCTCACTGTGTGGGGGGCTCACAAACTGATGATGGTGTTTTAGAATAGGGCTGATACACTTCATTGCTACAGTGAATCATCAGAACACAAACACGAGCAGCCAGAAAAAGGTGGAAAACCTTGACTCCCCAGCCTAGACCTGGTACATGAGTATTAAGGAAAGCACTGTGTGCAGTGTTTTATAAAAAAAACAGGGCATCCAGCACAACAACTACCCCATCTTTGAGACTCCTCAATTAGCCATTTTCAAACATTCATGCAAACATGACCATAACTAGGGAAAACATCATCTTGGCTAATTCTGATCACCTGGAAACATCCCCACTGGTGCTCATGGAACACGGTTCGTAGCACAAACATTCAATCAGCTGCCCCGTCAGGCTTCAATACTGGAATAAGGTGTCAAAAGTAAGCACCAACTTTTTCTTTTCTATTTCCTTTTTAAAAAAATATATTGCACTGTTATGCTACTGCTCTTCCAAGGGAAACAGAAACAAAAACTTAACTTCACAAACAATGCTAGTCTGTTAGAACTACAGGCTTCAAGAACGCCAACCACTACCTGTTCTGCGTGGCCAGCAACAAACCAGTAACAGCTTGCTTTCTAATCCTTCTGATTAACACCAGACCTCACTTACTAGGTGACCTAGTTTGACTGCCAAGTTGCACAGACATAAAATAAAAGCAAAAGGAAAACAATGAACACAGTTTCTAAGTAGCAAAAAACCCTCAGATGTACCATCCTGACATGAAAACTGTTTCTACAGGCCCAGGCAACCAACAGTGCGGAATATGATGTGAGCTTTTCTGGCAACTGCCATTGTTTCAAAAGGCATTCACTCTTTCACCGCCCCGTTATGAAGACACTTGTCTTGATGGAATGTGATTTAATGGTAAATCAACATTATGCTGGAGAGGTTAGCAATACCCTGCAGTACTGCTGCAAGGAAACACTCATTGCCTGTTCACTGCATCCAGGCAGTATTACCAGACAGTAAGACCAAGATAAGGGTAATGTAAAAGACTGTCACAAAAGAGAAATATGGAAAATGAAGCTGCAGGCTAATGTGAGTAGATCACAAGCCAAGGTAAGACTCTAACTAATCCTTGAAAAACTAGGTTCAAACAGTAGATTCAATATCATTCCCATTCATCCAGGACTTGTAGCTTTCCTAGCCTGAAACTGTGTTTAAGATGATGAACATAATTAAAATTAATTGCTGCGTATCTGGAATTAACACCCCAGTGCCAACTGCTCCAGAAACCTCTAACATAGAAGAAAAAAAAAAAGCAAACCGAAAGCGAGCACGAATTCCACAATATACATGTCTGCCTTGAAAGCCAGTTTTGAGAAGGCCTATCTTCATCAACGATGCAGAGCCATATGAGCCAAGAAACAGAGGCAGAGGAAAAAACAACAAAAAAAGCTAAAGGAGCTCTGGAAAGAAAGCAACAAATAGCAATCCTGCTTTTAATATCTTTATCTGAACCCAAATAGCAAATTGCTAACAAGAATTTTATTTATAGCTGCTCCAAGTAAGAAAGACAGATAATAAGACTGTCCCATCCTGGACTGCCAGAAAGAAATTGCTGCTTTTTCTGCACTAAACTGATGAGTCATGGATCCTAAAAATCCATTTCCATCAGTAGCGTTAAGCGACATGAAGAGTCCATATAGATTCTCACATCTCCTATATGTCCTTTGTTAACTTCAAATGTAAACATCAGAATAGCATGGAGAAAAATTAAAAAAACCCCAGCCTAACTGATTTTAGAAACCCTCTGGTTTGGATACCAAAAAGCCACCACTGATCAAGTCATCTCTCTTATCCACCCTATCAGAGCTTAACAGTTGGCATCCCATTCATCCCGAGGCATCAGCTCAACCTACAGAATAAACCGTTTTCTTTACCTCTGGGACTCCTTATGCTTCTCTCTCCACAATGACAGAGCTTGTCTCACTGTTCTGGAGCTGTAGATCAAAAGCTCCATACTCAAAGCCTCACAAAAAAACTTCAGCCATTCCAATCTCTCCTTTCTCCTGCCAAGAAAACCTGGCTCCTACTTGAAGGAGTTTCTTTTGCAGAAATTGAAGATTGCCACAGAAAGGAAAAATCCACTTTGAAATACATGAGTGCACAGTGGACAGCTGTGAAGGAGGGCAGTAAAGACCAAGACTGGTTGTACAAAGAGTCCAAGTTCTACCCGTATGCTCTTAGTAGTTGGTGTGCTAAGGGAAATCAGCATGTGCACTATGAATTGACTGCATTTCTGCAGACTAGTGCTCCCATTGTGCTGTGTCTCTAGTAAATAATGATACAGTCAGACTGAAAAGGTAGAGACTGGATTTAAACACCAGCATGGACTTCCTTCACAAGGGTAAGGAAGAAGTTACTGAAATAACTATCAATCTCCAACCTCTTCCTCCCCTCACCGAGTTTCCAAAAATCTTTCTGTCTCAGCCATTAAGGAAACAACCTGCTTATTCTCACCATGACACACAACTCCCTCCTTGAAACTCACTTCTACCACTTCACTTGAGAAGCAACACGGAGAACAGAATCCAAAATCAAATGTACTACCCAAGCACACACTACTGAGTAGCCATGCTGCCACAGACATTATCTCCTCTCTCACTGCATAATGTTAGTTCAGACACAACTGCATCCAGCCAGTTCCTAATTAATATTGTCAGATATCTATGCACCAGTCAAGGTTCTTAAAGAAGCTAACAACAAAATGTACTTTAAATGAAGACTTTCCAAAAAGAAGGATGACTGCCTGGGTATGTCACATGAATGTCTAATCAGACATGCACATTTCTCCTTAATACATAAAAAAGTTAAACCAGAATGCCAACCTGAAGTGAAGCACTGTGACACAAAACAGACTCCCAAACAAAACACTACCATACTATTCTCGAAAATCAAGGAAAATCACACACAAGAAACTGGAAATGAGACTCACAGCTGTAATGCAGTGGCAGTCAGCAGTCAAGTTGTGATCTTAAAACCTTTCAAGACAAGGCTATTGGAGGAACTGAGATTTGGCAGGGTACTTGCCATGACAGTGTCAATAAAGTACTCAAAAATGGCAGAAGGCAGGTATGGCAGATACTCATGAATCTTACGCATTTGTGAGGAGACCCTTGAAAAACCGCAACTCTTGGTCCAGAACATGCCTTACACAAAAGGATTTTAAGGTGACAAAAAAAGCCAAATAACACCACCCTGAATCTTGCAAGCTTTCCCTAAATGATTAACCACCTCTGAAAAGCAAGAGTCTGCTTCCACAAAACCAGAATGTCCATTATGGTCTCAGGAAAACAGTGCCTACAGTTGTCATTCTCTGTCCGGATACTCAGTGGTGTCTTGAAAGAAATTAAAAAGATAAAGCACCAAAACAATACTTCAGGCCTGTGTGGTAAAGCCTGTCTTGTTGTCAAGTCACAATAAAGACCTTCCTAGCCTGTGACAATAGCACAGCTGAATGGATCCACTCCAGCACAGATCCTGCTGGGAGGAAAGAAAAAAGGAAAGAATAAAACGGGGGAAAGCTGCAGACATTAAAAGAGTGTAATTTCCAAGCTCCTTCATATCTATATTCTACCAGGCACCCCATTCTCAAAAGCAGACAGAGGAATCAGCCACAGTCACACCTTTGGCCTTAGCTTGAAAGCCTTCATAGAACTGTAGTGAAGGATTAGAGTCAGGCTTTCAGACAGTGAGCTGGTGCACTGCCCTGCGCATCTGCTTTTCAGTCTGACAGATGAAACAAAACTGTATTTCTGTATTTGCTCCCTCACTTACTGCAGACAAAAAGGGACACAGATGGCCAAAATTCATCTATAGAAACACCTCTGCTTTCTGATTATGACGACAAATTTAGAATTACCAATGAAAAAAATATGATTGCACTATCCAAGGAGTCCTGGAAGCATCACCAACGGTCTTTAGCATCAAAAAGCTGTTCTAGGCTAACAGAAGTGGCTAGAAGAGATCCAGTCAAAATCACCAAAAAAGTCAAAAGAAAATAATTTAGCTCTAAAAATCTAAATTTGCTACGTGATTTAAACATAAGACACTCAAATAAGAACTTGAAAGGACTTGCCTACAAAGAATCTGTTTTTACCAGTTGTGCTGGAAGACTAAAGTGATGTCATTCTCCATTCAGAGATTATAATTCCAGAATTCAGAAACCCTTTTCATTTTATCTTAGGATTCTGCTAAAGCTAACCTTAAACCCCTAATACTACAACCTGTATATGTATTACAAACTGTATTAAATGCTTTCATGCAGACATGACTAAGTTTACAGTTGACAGTTGCATTCAATAAGCAGTAAGATGACAACAGTGACAGGTTAAACACAGGCAGCATGTGTAGAGACAGAACATCTTATTAGACCAAAAAACACAGGTATATCGTGTCTCCCTCCTCCTCTCCTGTTCACAAAAGCTTGTGTAAAAGAACTATACTACTAATACCTACAAAAACCATTACCTCACATTCTTATACCAACACTACTGCTGTCACAAACGAAATATATTTATGAACAAATTCACCATTAGACTGAGACAAAAAGAAAGGCTTTAATTTAAATTTAGAGGCCACATACACGTAAACAGTGCATAGTTCAAGTGTTTCATGCCCCTTACTAGGTCATTAGCCAAACAAAACTGAAAAGATACAAAATTAATCTTTCAGGAGAAAAAGATCCTCAGAATCCCACAAAAGATGAGAGCAGAGGAACATTCATCTCCCAGGCACCCTGCACAAGCACAGGGCTCACTCCTTGCCGAGAGCTCTATGAACAGTAAAACCAACTGGTGTTTAATATCCCTTACACTTTTCTCCTAATCTCTGGGAAAAGAGAGAACTTTTACCAAATACATTAAACAGAAAAAGATAAAAGCACCAAGGAAATTTCCTAGGGCTCTTATGTAAAACAATAAATTACTGGATTCCAGGGGAAAAGCATGAGCTGCAAACAGCTACAGTAGCAACTCCCTGTCCTATATCAGATCTGGAAAAGCAAAAAAGTCAGAGCATCTAAACCAGGGCAAAAAATACATACATGAAGAAATACATGACTGCACAGGTAAGCAAGTAACGAAGGAGGGATACAGGAGCCAAAAGGAGAAGCAAGATCTCTGTGTAAGAGATTTAAGTGTGAAGTCTCAGCAGAAGAAATCAAATGAGTCACAAGACAAGTTCCCGCTCTAAGGACCCCCGCACAGCAGCTCTCTCTAATCAGCCAGCAGAAATAATGAAGCAGAGAAGGAAAAAGACAGCAGGTCTTGAATGCACAGACCAGAATTCAATATGAAATATTCAACTAAAAAATTCAGCCACTGCACATTAAGGCATAAACAATTCTTTTTGCTCAGTATGAGATACAACCTTAGCACAGCTGATTGGATTGCTTCCCTGACCGGGTGCTCTTACTGTGTGAACATTATCTGCAGGGGAACACACTTCTCTGAAGGCATTTGCCTGGCTCTGTGAACTAAGAACTTACCGTCTTTTATTTTTGCAGCAGAACAAGCCAGCACAGATGGATGAAATAAAATAATGGAAATAGTAAGGTCTATGCTTGCAACACACCCACCTCACAAAACAGGCCCAGCAGCCACCACATTTCTGCTCTTCCAGACCACAAAGCTGCCTGAGAAAAGCTACTAGGCAGTGACTCTTTTGCATCATCTTCCCTCATTTACATTTTACACAAACAAGGCCACAATGACAGGGAAAGACATTCACTCACCCTGTACTTCAGAATATTTAATTGCTGGAGCATGAAGTGACAGCTTCCTGGAACAACTTTCTAAGGAAAGAAAAGTCTACCACCACTTAGAAAGGGTTTGATGTCTTGCTTTGGGAATAAGTAGTGTTACTAATGTCCTTCATAAAGGGACTTCACCCTGACACAAAGGACATGGAGCTTTAAAAACATGCCATCTCAAGTATGCACCGCTGCAGCAAGGGACCAGGCAAGTTAGCATAGCAAGTAAGTTGACAGCATCCTTTGCTGGCAACTGCAGCATAACAGCACGGATTTTTGTAGAGTTCACAGCTCCCACCAAACACACCTCCCTGCTACACTGCCATCAGAGACTCCTTCTACAGCCATGCTCAGAACTACCCTGTGTTTTAGTTGCAATATGCACAAAGGGGGGGAAAAAAGATCAGTGAAATACTAAAGAGTATCCAGGGAAAATCCCATATTTAAAAGGAAAAGGAAATTACTGAAGACAGCCTAGAAAGGTCATATTCTCTTTTCTGCATTGGATTCAAAATAGATTTTAATCTAAATTCCTCACTTTGACACAAGAGGCCTTTTTATCTCATAGGAAACTAAGCCTTAACACAGATTCACAATAACCAAATCTTAAAAAAACCCCAAACCCACAAACCACCAAAACAAACAAACAAAAACCCCAACCCCCCAAACCAACCAATCAACCAACCAAACAACAGGAAAGAAGAAAAACCAAACACAAAAGAAAACCCCAAAAAAACTTCAAAAAACAAAACCCACCAAACCACAAAACAAAACCAACCAAACAAAAAACCCTAACCCAATCCCAGGAACTTCAGTTAATTTGACAAAGTTATAAAGATAAAGCAAGTAAAAGCAGCGGGACATATCTGGCTGTCTTCCACAGCCTTAGACCAAAGAACTAAGTCCTGCAAAGCCTCTTAGTGGCTCCTATTCTGTCTCAAGATTTGACAGCTCTAGTAAACTCCAGGTTCCCCATCTCTTCCATGGGAGAAAAAGATTCTCTTTTTCTTTATTTAACCCATCTTCTAAATCTGGTTGAGATAGCCAGATGTGAAGGTAGCCTACAGCATACTTAATTTCCATAACAGAAATTACAAGACCTATCTGTAGCAATCACTACTCTAATTATTGATTGACTTAACCTGCCTAAGGTGTCTTTGATTGGTAAACAGGAGGAAACCAGAAAGTAGTCTTGTGCTAACAACAGACTCAAACAGGAGGGCAAGGCAGCATGCACACTTACTCAAAATCTTCAAATTCCAGATCATTTCCCTCCACAGATGGGCTTGAGTTCTCTGAAGTGGAAGCAGAGGAGGAGGAAGAACGAAGACGATTTTGCTGATATCGCATAGAGCGTTGTCGAATACTGTCCCTCCGGGAAAGATACTGGATCATCCTCTGAGCATAATATGCAGCAGGAGACAATCTGAGCAAGAGGAAGATATGCAGATACTCATTACACAAGTACAGAATGACAGCCAGTCCTAATTTTCCTTTTGAACTCCAAGTGCCAGGTCAGTAACAGCATATCACAAAATTGACTGTTTGCATTTTATCTGTGAGTAAGACAGAGTAAATAAAGAACATAAGTAGAAGTAATTTTCCCCTTATACACTACACTCCCACGTGATTCCCTTGTTGTGCAAACAGAAGCACTACACAGTAGCTATAGACAAAAAGCTCATCCACAGCACAGGGATATTTGCTTTTGGGACTCCTTGAAGCTCATTGATTAGTTTATTACCAGTTCACTCAACTAAGCCCAGCAAGCATTACTTAACAAGAACCAAGCCCAGCCACAATGTGAACTCTGCTTGCAATGCCAAACAGGAGCAGCGTTCACATCAACACTGAAGGAAGATGGTGTTGCTCTGAGCACACTTATGGAGCACCACGGAGTATCACGCAGGAGAAAAAAGGTTTCACAGCTTTGTTTGGTAATCCAAATGGCAGGGATAGCAGCAATTTCATCAGACCCACTGGATACATGTTAAGCGGAGCTTCAAAAGCCTCACATCCCACTTGAAAGGAAAACCTTCCTCTGCAATTAACTCTTAATTCTCTCTCATGCATAACCTAGCCTTTGTTTGCATCAGCTATCACACACCAGTATTACCCTCTTGATGCTAGAGTGGTGAAATCACACTCTCTTTTCCTACCCTGCCTATATCCACAGCTCCTTGCACATGCTTTCTGTGACACAGTTACTCAGTGTTAATATCCAGACACCTCAGATACTTGATTTATCATTTTATTAGCCTTATTTGGATTAGACACGAACTCTAATTTGAGGGGAAAAGGGGAGATAACAACAATGCCCCCATCTTGGAAATTCGGTATTCCTTTACCTTCTAGCTCCCTTCTCCTCTCTTCCTATTTCATACATGCATTTCATTTTGTTCTTTTTTATTCAAGTTTCCAGAGTCATGAAAACACAATCTCATTTCCTGCAAAGGCACCACAGCCAAGAGACTGATAATGGAGAGAGCAGTCCTAATTTTAAACCTATAAATAAAAGTCTGAACAGCTTTAAACAAAAAATAAAATAAAAAACCTCAAATGAACAGTGAACTCTAGGGGATAATCATATACGTATACAAACTCATTCGCAATCACAAAGAGAGGTGGCCTGTCTGCCCATCTTCAGAACAGTTTAAAACTAAATCCATTTTACAGTGGACCTCACCTTCAGCCATGAAGACTTTTAAAGATACATTTAACTTTATAGTGACTGATACCACACAGTTTCAGTGTGCTACACTATAACCAATGACAAAAATGCAACTCCATAATCATCTCTGATAATATGATTGATAGAAGACTTTTCATTTTTTTCTTCTTTCCAAAGCTGTGCTGACTCTGTGGAAACGTACTGGAAATAATATTTTGCTTATATATGGATACATTTCACATTCACAACAGCAGGGGCAGCAAATAATCACACTACGTCTGATAAAGTGCTCTGCTACTATTCCTAAAATCGTATTCCAATGGAAAACTACTTTTAATAGCATTTCTAGAGACTGCTCTCTAAAGCAACATGAAAAAAAAAACCACTAATACCTCAAAGGGCAGATTGTATTAACGTTGCTTTTGCTGCAGACACTCATCAAGGACGTTTAATCTCTAATTCCACTATACAGTCTGGGCATGTAAGCAAAAGAGAAGGTGGCAAGAAGGAAGGAACCGGAAGTCATGTAGACACAAAGAGAGAGCAACTTCCCCAAGGTAAGGTGCCTGTACCTTACCAGACTTGGTATCTTGGTAAAGCAGCAAGCTCAGCAAACAGACTACAGATGCAGGGCTGTAAACACCTACGTCATAAAGCAGCAAAAGGGTAAGGGGAACCATATACCCAGTTTGATTTTAATTCCTCCTGAATCTTTTATGCTCTGTTTAATGAGTTAAATCTCTTCATGCTTACATCAAGCAGAAGGCATTGCTGTACAAACAGAGCACTTCTCTCTACTCCCCATAAGACTTAAATAGGCCAAGTATAAAAAAGCAAGGCATTACAGAAGCACACTCATAAATGAGGAGCTGTTCTCTTCTTTGGCCCTTTCCACAAGTCAAAGCCTTTGTGCACACCTGAAAATAAGTCTACAGCATAATATGTGCACGTAGAGAAAGAAAAGGAACAAGGAAACAAGAGAACACTGGAAAACATCAACAGTGGTCTCAACAGTCCAGCAGAGTAACTGCTGAAACTTTCCTTTTTGCTAATATCACACCAAGGGAGAGTTTTACAGAAGGATATGAAGAATGAGTTTTGCAGACATTTAGTCTTCTAAATTTATGCAGGATACCAGAAGAAAAAACACTATGAGGCTTGTTAGAAGAACACGAAAGGGTAGGCAATAAACACTGGACACAAGGGATGATATGATGCCAGATTCAGCTTCCTGACAGCACATGGTATGCACACTGGATAGACTGTGGACAGGATTTCCAAACACAAGAAGCTTACGTCTCATATACAAAGGTGTGAGGGATAAAATACTTCCTAGCTACTTAGATTTTTTTCTAGAGACACTTCTACCAAACACCTCTGTGATGCTTTATACATGCAAGCACCTTATTGAGTACTTCTATTAAAAAAAAATTAATATAGGTGTTCCTTGATGACAGTGTTACTTGATTCCTCTGCAGATTGTGTTTTGAGGTCAGCACATATGGCAACTGCGCAGAATGACAGAACAGCCAAGCTGACGTTAATAAAGTTAGCAAGGCCACAGAGAAATACTGCTGCAGTCTACATCACAATATTCATTCTAAATCCGAGGGAACTTCAAAAAAATGTTCTCCTCCCATCACTGCTGACCTAGGTTATTCAAATATAGCACCATCACAGACAGTAGATGCAGAAACAAAACTAACACACATACACACACACACACTCAAAAATAAATTTTTCAGACTGTTAGTTTAAAAAAACCCCCTACTTCTATTGGAGACAGCTTGGTCTTAAGGAGGTATATATATTTTTAATATGTATTTAAAACACATATAACACACGGACATATATAGATGTTTACTTATAGATATAGATGTTTGTTTATTTCACCTTTGTTTCACTTTTTCCCTTTGATATTTAACATCTCTAAGACACAACTTTACATTTCAAACTTAAGATCACAGAATCAAATAATTTGGAAAAGACCTCTGAGATCATTAACTCCAACCTATGACCCAACACCACCTTGCCAACTAGACCATGGCACTAAGTGCCACATCCAGTCTTTTATTAAACACCTCCGGGGACGGTGACTCCACCACCTCCCTGGGCAGCCCATTCCTACGTGCAATCACTCTCTCTGTAAAGAACTTCTT
This sequence comes from Oxyruncus cristatus, assembly GCA_013399855.1. Taxonomy (NCBI): domain Eukaryota; kingdom Metazoa; phylum Chordata; class Aves; order Passeriformes; family Cotingidae; genus Oxyruncus; species Oxyruncus cristatus. The sequence goes on from VXAY01002317.1 coordinate 842,311, forward strand.
CCTAATGTCCAACTTAGGTCTTCTCTGGTGCAGCCTAAGACTGTGTCCTCTCGTCCTGTCACTGGTTGCCTGAGAGAAGAGACTGATCCCCACCTGGCTACAGCCTCCTTTCAGGTAGTTGTAGAGAGCAATAAAGTCTTCCCTGAGCCTCCTCTTTTCCCAGGCTAAACAACCCCAGCTCCCTCAGCTGTTCCTCATAGGACTTGTGCTACAAAAAAACCCTCAAAATACAGTAACACTCCTTTTAATCACTTCCTGAATTTCTAACAAGTTAAAGGGACAGTTAAAAATATCCTGCTAGCCTAGCACACCAGTAAGGTTTATGGAGAAAGACTCAAACTTCCAGCTCGTACTGGTTATGCATCTATGAATCTCATCCTCTGAAAAGGACAGTGATATTTACCAGAACAAATTAACTCTCTTAGAAGAGGTTGCAACACTGGACTTTTCTTCCAAAGCACCTTATAAACTCAAACCATTTAGTGGCCTAAATACCACTTGAACTGTCACATGAAGAGCATTGTATTGGTTAAAAGATGGCTTCAAGTAGAAAAATATTTCTGACAATTCTCCTTATGCTAGGAAATGTCTCAGGCATTGATCCCTTTTCATACACTTTCTTGAGCTTCAGCACAGCAGATATCTGACAGGAGGGAAAAAAATTCAGTAACCTAGGCAGGCTGTCCTTTTCTTTTTTAAAAGGTAGCTCCCAGAGAGCCAGAATCAATTCTTAAAATCTCTGCTCTACCAATCTGCCTGCTTTGGACTATGCATTTTAGAAATAAGGAACAGTACACTTCCAGAAATTAGCAGCTCTTGGTACTCATAAATTGACCCGAACGTATTAATATCTTTTAATTAACACTTGTAAAATACTATTTGCATCTCTCCAAAATCAAAATCAAACTTTCCAAACCAATCCCTTTACCTGTCATTTAATCAACTGCCATTTAGAAGCTTTTACATTTACCAGCGTGGTTCAGACTTGCCAAGACCTTCAGCAGTCACTTAAGTTCGTTTTCCAATGAATTTACATGTAGCAGCACACTCCACCTTACTTCCATTAATGTTTTGTTTACATCATTCCTGAGTGTTTGAGTTATCTTTACAAACCAACTTTCTTCACCACAAATGGGGGGAAAAAGCCTAACGTAAGATTTCACCTCTACAAGGCTTTATCTACAGAGATAGTTAGCAAGGAGTTATTTCCCAGTGCAACTTTACCATCTGGTCAGTTTGCAACACAGAGTTTTATTTCAGAACTTGTACTTGGAGCACAGTCAGTATAAACCTGCAGATTTTATTGTTAATGATGAAAAAAAGTAACGAGACTAAAAAACCCCACCAAAACCCACAAAACAAGAAACTTCCTTCAGCAACTTAAGATTTAATTTTCATGCAGTGGTATTCCTGTACTCTCCTTTACGATAAATTCTAGCAGCCTTCAATTCATGCAGCTATGCCAGAGGTTCCCTAAAAGCCTAAATCAGATATATTTTACACTTACTGAATTTTCCTCATTCATAGCTTTGTTAAACTCATCTAAAGAAAGCTTATTTGTCACGATTTATTCTTTGAAAGCTTCCAAAGCTGCTTGCTGTTCACGATTCTATCATTTCTTCTGACACAGTCTGTGGGTCACATAATCCCATCTGTTGCTTTCTTAATACACTGAGTAGAAACTGCAAAGATCACTCCTTTCCATTTTTGATAACTCTGCCACGTTTGCTTTTTCTAGTCCTCTGAAACACTCCCACCTCTTTTGAAGATTAAGCAGCACTACAGGTGTTTCTATGTCTAATGTCAATGATTCACGACTCTTCAGAAATAACTGTCAGTATTTTGTTCTTAGTTAAGTACACATAAACTCCTGGTTATGCTCTCTCTCATACAGATACATTTATGGAGACAGTTCATTCTTCCAAGCACACTGTCTGCTCACACCAGCTCCCAACTGCCTTTCCTGCATTCCCTCTTTCTCCTGAATAGACTACTTGTTTTTTCTTCATTTTTCTTCGTAAGAGATTTTGAATATATTCATATATCTCATTTACTGTTGGGCCTGCTTGCCACCTAGTGTTCTCCATCCCAAATGATTTCAGGAATCCTTATGTGCTTACTTTAACAGTAATTCCTTCCTTTTTTCTTCATTCTCCCCCAGACTTAACAGAATCTTCTCACTTATTTTGCACTCAGTCCCCATGGCAAGTCATTAAAGAGGAGATGAGCCCAATATGAGAACCATTCTCAGAGGATTCAGTGAGTTATACCGAAGCTATGCTTTTGTCTATAAAACTTAAATGCATTTAGATTGCATTTAACTTTTACCTGGCTGGATCTGGGTAGATCGGATGTTCCCGGGATCCTGCTCCATCATAGCGAGATAATGAAATGAGGGAAGACTCCAGCAACCTCCTAGAAAGGAAAAACAAACTATAAAGTCAAGGACCATTCAGGAACATCCCTCCTTTTTATGCCCTACTTTCTAAAACCTCTTAAGACTATTTCTACGATGAGTGCAGAGAATTCCGCAACATACTGAACCACTCACTGATGGCACAAGTGTTTTCACCACATAGCTATTCAAAGTGTAATATTCTCACTGCACAGAAGAAAGAACACCTTGAGTAAGGAAGAAGAGTGGCCCCAAATGTGCTTTCAAGTTCCAAGAGAAAGATGCAGATGTCACTTCTCCTTTAGAGACAAGCCATCCAAATTTGTCAGGTCCATAAACACTACCACTGCTTTGGTCATCTGTAAAATTCTTACCTACATAAAGGTGGCTACACATGGAATGTGCCATGGAGCAGGGAACAAAGAACACACCTCAGAATCTGGACTTTAAGGGTACCAGTGGTGTTTATTCACAGTAAGATATTCAATCTTAGCCTCAAGGTTCTGAGAGAAAGGTTTTCAGCTACAAAAAAAAATGTTCTATTCCTCTGTATTTTTATCAGCCACAGGGAGAGATACCAAATATTCACTCAAGAAGTAAATGTATGCAAATGCAGCCAGAGAGCCTGAATATGAGAAAAGTGAGTCTGAGTCATGAAGGCAGTGGAATCAAAAGTATATAGCAGGAACATGTCCTCCACCCTGGCTTCTACATGCACCTCTATCTAGCTTCTGTCATAAAGCAGAGAACAGTATTGTTTCAGGACTGACTCATGGCCTGTTGCAGCCATTAGATTAACACAAGAGAGATGATTTGGGGCAGGTATAGAAAGTGGAAAAAACAACTGCCAAAGTTTATAAGACTGCTGAGTTCTCTTTCAAGTCTTTCTGCCTCAGAACTGCTAAATTTTGTTTTCCAGTCTGTAACTTAACAAAAACTGTTGTGGTTTGAAAGAAAAAGGTCCAACACCACATCTGTTCTATTCGCACATACACACAACCGTTGAGAAAGATTTGAATCTCTCAGTCTTAGCACCACACTCCTAATGCACAGTTAGCCTTTGCAGTGCAGGACAGCAATCATCAACACAGGAAGCAGGAAGAGGCACAGATAAAATCCGCACCCAATTTCCCATTTCTAGTCGTATAAAGACAGTAGAATTGAAATGAGATATGTTTTTTTCCAGCAGCAGCCCACCCGTCGGATCTCAAGACAAATTTTCACTGCCTTCTGGCAATTAAAATTGAAGTAAATTTTTTTTACAGATCTGGAATGCAGAAAACAGCAAGAGATCACTCCTGTTTTCCAGTTGCAAAGGAGTGTGTCAGCTTAAGAAACTCAGTACTTGCTACAAAGCAGTGGGACTCTACAGAAGGCAAGAAATCCTGTCCTCTCTGGCACAATGTTGCTTGGCAACCATTTGTCTTATTCAAGAACAGTTATTAAATCTCTTAACTTTGAGATGAATTAATTCCCCAGGTTCCCAAGTCAAAGGCTCTAACCTTCAACACTGCTAGATATTGAGAATCCCTTGGCTCCCCAGAAAGTTGTTTTACTTCAATCCTGTTTTACCAAGCCCTCTCTTCTGCTCCAAACATATGTCAATATGTGCAAAAGCAGCTAATCCAGAACAAACACTGCTACAGCTTCAACTGTACATCTATCATCTGCATCATATATAAACTACTTGAATTCCTTCTGGGGGAAAGGTAAGCAGATTGAAATTAGCAGAAGGCGTATTCTACCTACTCAGTCAGCTGGCCCTTTCCAAACCACTGGCTCAGAGTTCAGAGACTAGGTTACTGCCAATGTAACACCAACATGCTTTTTTGAAATCTGCTCTTCAGAGCTGCTTGTGCAGAGTGGCCCAAAACCAGCAGTTTGCAAGCAACCTGGATGTGCCAAGGCTGCCCTACTGGAACATCCTACCTGATCACTGGACTTAGCCATGGAGAAAGCTCCTACAGCATGCAGATTCTGGGAGGGCCATAACCCTAGAAACAGCAGCTGCCTCCTGATGTGAGCAACGTACACACAACGCAACAGTCTTGTTTGATGCCATTTCCCTTCAATGTCTAGGGTGTTCTGATAATGTGCACACACAAATAATCAGCAAACTCATCCCTGTCAAAAGTCTTGGTGCCTATACACTAAACGGCCCACTCCCTTTACCAGCCTTTCAGCATCTGTCCACCAAGTGACACAGGAAAATCAGTGTCACAAGGGAAGATGATCAATACATCCTGGACAGCCCAGCAGACTCTGTTAGAAAGAAGTCTCCTGGTATTCTCCAGCCATATTTGTCTTCTCACCTTTGGAAAGGCTGGCAGCTGCCTATGAAGATTATTGACTTTGAGAAATCACCTTCAGAAAGCAGCACCAGCAGCTGTGCTGAAGGAAATCAAAATCTATACCAACCAGAGGACACCACAAGGGTGCAGAAGCAGAAACGGGGAACATGTCATTGTAACTTGCTGTGAGTCTGTCAGGAGACCCTCTGGCTGGCTTGGGAACAGCACCTGGAGGAATCTATAGTTCTTAACACCCCATCCAAGCCTTGAAATAAATACTTGAAGAATCTACCTCTTAATTGTCCTATAACTGTGCCCTCTCAGATCACAGAATAATGAACCAGGCGATATAGATACACACCACAGGAAAAACTCAAAACAAGGCAACATGCAATCTCATGAGATGCAGATGGACCACCTCTGGGTTTAACGCTCCAGAGAATAACAATATCTGTACTGAAGTAGCGTACTAAGCACAAATAAAATCTATTACTTAACTAACTCATTCTAGACTGAGCCCTTGTGACCTAAAGTTACTGATCCAAATGCATTTGGTACTGACAAATGGGTTCAATAATAGATACACTGCTATAATCGTCAACAAGTGTCCCATCCTTGACACTGGTAGTGTAACCTACTGTCCCCCAGGAAGATGCAGATAAATATTTTTAAAATAAGTCTTTCTGCACTCTACCAAGTCTTAGGTGTCACACACAGCTTTCAGCACCCAAAGTCCCAGAAGAGACACAGACTGTTTTCAGTAAGCCCAATGTGTAAGGTAATCCAATATCGTTCCACAGTAAATGCTAAGGTTTAGCATTTCTATTAAGGAGGATAAATGTAGTCCATGTGTAAACAGAAGCAGCTTTGTTATAGAAAACTGCTAGCCACTAAACATCTAAGTTTTCACCAGAGAAGCATGCAGAGAGAGAACAGAAATGCATAATGCTTGCACCTCCTTTTGAAACATTTTACTAGACCATGTTGACTCCCGAATCCTTTCTGCAGCTTACAGCAACCTCGTCCTCTCTCACATCCTCCATTTTTGCTACCCAGATATATAACAGGCTAACACTAGGCTCTGTGGAAGCAATTGCTCCACTATCTCTGTCTAGACAATATGAAATTGTCACAAATGACATCTAAAGTACAATTAGCAGAGAAACTGCAATTTCCACTCTCCTCCCCCGCTCATCAGGAAAAAAAAAGAAAAAATCACATATTATCATCCTCCAGGTTGTCAGTCAGTGCTGCAATGATGACAATTAACTCTGCTCACCCCGAGAGATGCTTCTGCCCCAGCTTGCTAAAATAGGAGGAGGGGGACTGTAGTTTTTCTGTTGGTTTATTTCTTTTATTAAAAACTACTACAAGATATAAATTGCCTCTGTTCAGCAGCACTGAGATCTTAGCAGACTCCTTTTCTGTCAGACATCAGTAGCTATGGAACTGCTGCTCTACACTTGTTCTGCTACCCCAGCTCTGTAGCAATTATTAGCAAAGGGGGAAAGGAAGCAAAGTCCAAGTTACAGGACACCTCTAGACAAGGGAGAGAGAAAAGACAGTGCAGGCACACAAGACACTACAAGCAAAAACCAGAAATCTCTCAGAAATGAAGCAGCTGCATGCCAGAAGCTGCAGCTGGATGGAGAAAAAGTCATGAAAAAAGTCTCCTCAGAGCACACCAGCCTTTAGACTATACCCACATTCTCCCCACGGGGGTGAGGAACACCACCAAAGCCTTTTGGGACAGAATGATTCATCTTGGCAGGATTTGAGAAGATACTCAACTGCAGCAAATTGAACTTTTCAGTAACAGTTTCTAAGGATATGAAATCCCTACAGCACATCTTAAGCTTTGCTGGCAGAGCACATGTGTTACTGAGTAGCAACTACTCCAAGCCACACTGAGAGAAGGGTTTTCCTCCCCATCCAAAAGAAGGCATAAACAAACACCAGTGAGGCTTAGTTTCCTTAAAATCAAAAGTCAGCTACCATCCTCCTAAGCTGCTGCACACCAACAACAAGAGCAAACCAGTAAAATGAAGCACTCTAAGGACAGCAATCACATCTACCCCTCTCAAGAGACCCAGCCTTCAGCTATGAACAGATCTTAAAACAAGCAATTCCTAATTATCCTTTGAAGCAAAAATACATTGACAACTCTGGCTGCTTCTGTGACTTTGCTCCCTTTGTTTTGAATCTTCTCTGAAAAGACTTTTACATTCCTTACTGCCCATTTGGAGGTGAAAATGATCACACTACTTCATATTACATTCCTTTCTCAACCCTCCAATTTACAGCCAGCATTCAGTTCTCCTGAGCACTTTTCCCCGTGGATGTGCTCCTGTGGGTTCCTCATAAAAAGCTAAAAACTAGCAACAGTTTAAAACTAGATTCCCTTCAGTCCTCTTCTTCTTACAGCCAGGCAATGTATAACCTAAAGATAACAAGAAAGCTGAAGCATGAAAACAGTTGAATGTTCTCCAGCTGCCCAATAACACCACTCCCTCCCTCAAATCCTAAACGCAATTATTAACTGTTAACAAGCCAAATTAATTTTTGGAGATAAATTATAGCCTTGATAGAACACTACAAAACTATTCCAACTAAAAATCTTAAAAAAAAAAAAAAAAATCAATCCACTGGTTTTGGTATTTTTCCCTTCCCTTTTCTCAGAAGAATAGGAAAAAATTATTTCAGACATCTGTATTGTCTTGCCTACTTTCAAAGAGCAAACGAAAATCACGTAAGCAGAAACCATAATGCATTTTGTTCCATAGCTTCATTTTCCACACAAGTTTTGTAGTTCTTGTCAAACAGAAAAACACTATTGCTATTCACCAGTTTCATATTCAAGCTTAAAATAAAAGAAGCAATCAGTATGCAGTTCTAAAGATTGCCTGAAAAAATGATTTCTAAAATTAAGTTCTTAACATAATCTGCTCTGATACCTCTAAGCTAACATTTCTAGACAGTTTCAGCTTTCACATGGTTATGGTTAGACATATTTAGCCTGGCATCAAGACTGGATTAAGACAGATCAGAAACAGTCAAACAAAAGGATCAAACCTTTCTTAAGATAGTTGTAACCATCTACAAGAGATAAATAACCTGAAAATTTCACTACTCATTAAAACCTCAACACTCACTTTTACAGTTCTGAGTTAATTCTTCCATTCCCTTGTTCACATCTGTGCCAAAAACTCATCCTTGGTGAGGAACGAGAGCTGGTGGCTATCTTTCTTATGAGTACCCAAACCCTGTTAGACATCCTTTTCATCACCATTTTTTTAAAAGTTATTCCACATAATGAGCAACCTGTACAAGAAAATTTCATTTCTTTAGGGAAAGCAAAGATGCAATACATGATCACAGTTACATTTCAAACACAGCCTAGACACGTTCCAAACATGGCCTTTGTAGAGCACTTCAGCCTCTTTGTGGGAAAGAACTTGTGCTAACTCTGAAGGACAAGCAGGGACAGAGAAGACATTCCTCCCAGCTGGAGGTATGGAGTTGCCAGAGAAGTAGGTTTGATATAAGGCAGAAGTTATCACAGAAAACAACTTTCCCCCTTCACTGATTCTGGGCAAGAATCCTGTAGAAAACAAGCTGTAAGAATCTCTCAGTCAGAAAACAGACAGCACATAAGGTCTTCAGCCAAGACAGGAAGAAGTAGACAGAAAAAGAGCACAATTACATAAAACAAAGAACTGTAGGTAAGAGTCTGAATAGCAGAAATGAGCACTGGGATTTGAATTCTCCTAATCACAAGGTAGGGAGCGAAGTGTCAAGAAGAACATGTTTAACCCTTAAAAGTTTACTTGTTTCAATTTAACTAGAAAGTAACCCCACATGATGAATTGTACTACTGCACCTCTGCTCTTTGACTAGGAACTTCAACTTCCATTTACCACCTAATGGCACAGGAGCTACGCAGCAGCACCTTTGGATCTTATCATAGGGAAGGTGGGTGGCTCTGAGCAAAGTGACAGATTCTTTCAAGAAGACCCAAGATTGCACTGTTAATCTATTACTTCACCTGCCGAAAAAGGCCATACATCAGAACAAAAGATTAATGAGCATTATGCAGAGGTCCTCATCATACAGCAGCCAGGGAATGATTAATGCATTATTTCAACAGGCAGGAGGAAGCACACATCCATGATAGACATTAAAAGGGTCAGGACCAGCTACAGCAGCATTGATTAGTTTGGCAATAACTCCAACATGAAAAGAACAATGAAAGATCCCCTGCATTTTCATTTTGCAGGGGACAAAGCTTGAGGGGTAGGGAGGGAAGAAGAAATTTAAATCAGCTCAAGCTACTGCACTTGGTATTTTGCTCTACAGTGGCAGTTTCGTAACAGCACTCAGAACAGGGCAGGCACCTCAGCCAAGCTGAAGACAGACACTGCATTTCTCCACCTAGACCCTTAACAACATGCCATCATATCAGCAATTCAGCTAGAGGGTATGGGTTTCTAGGCTGATAACAGCCAACAGCTGTGGAACAACTGCCACAGCCTCCAGACAAGCTTTGTTCTTCTGAGGGGTCTTCTGCCTACCTTCATCTGTACAACGTCTGCTTCAAATTCTCCTTGTTCTGGGAGTTCCCAACACCAGATTGTGTGGACAGCAGAAATCTCTGCTTACCCACACACACAGATCTGCGTCAGCTTCTGGGATAATTACATAGGACTCATGTTTCTCTACACGGAATTGAAGAGGAGGTGTCTTTCCTGAGGGGGTAGAAGCCGTAGCATTATCTCCATAGGCTTCTAAGGCTATGAAAACAGAGGTCTCACCACAAATCAATCAATTCCTTTAAAATGCTCTTGTTCAGACCGGAGTAATGAAGAAAGCCAGATCAACAGACAACTGGCAGGGTAGTTCAGGCGCTTAGTCCAGCCTTCCCACTTCAGGAAGATAGGGGAAAGATTTGATACTAATTCATCTCAAGCAGAAAAATGAGTCAGTTTCCTGGCAGATAATGAACCCTGTTTATTTACAGCTTTCAGTTCCAGCAGGTGCTTTCTCAAGAAGAGCAAGGGAGGGGGTCAGTTACATCATCACACAAACAGCCATTTGGTGCAATCAGTTAAATAAGTGGAAAATGTTTAAAATGCATGTTAGCTATCCAACAGACCAGAACAGCTTACTGGAGAAATCCAGAGTCATCACTATTTTGGTTACAGTTGCATTACTGAGACAGATCACAGGTTTCCTTCTCTCCTCTTGCTCAAAGACCAAAGAGTAGATGCATGCTGCCCTACTGCAAGCTCTCCAGTCCAGATTCTGTAATAAGGAGCAAAGAATTGGACGAGGGCCCGGGGCACACCATGCTGTGTGCATTTCTAAAGGGCATAAAGAATGAGTGCACAAATGCAATACATATATAGTGAGTGCACATCTAAAGATTACGGGTTTGTATTAGCATAAAAAAGGCACACTATACTGCCAACATCTCCAGCTCCTCCCCACACTGAAAAAAGCTACAGAGAGCTTTTAGATCAACAAGCAGGCCTGAAATAGACAGTGTGAGGGCCTGCCCATAACTTATTTCTTGGCAAAAAATAAAAACAAATCAAAATTTAGAGATTGTTTTAATGTGACTTGTTTGAAGTCTGACAACAAGCTCTAGAAATCACAACTAGATAGTTTAAGCATGTCACAGACCACCATTAATCATAAGTTGAGCATCATCCCCATGACAGAATACTACAATTACATGAACTCAGCGTACCTGAGTAAAAAACAGAAACGGGAAAAATTGTACCTGGTCAAGTGAGCTTGTCTGGATGAGCTGCCCACCCTGCAGCAGCTGGATCAGGTGGCTGTAGGGAAACTATGTGCAGACAGCAGAGAAGACAGACAGACAGCCTAAGGATGGCTTTCAAGAGAGGGAAGCTATTCACACTTCTACCCTGTCTGCAGGGAAGCTGAGAATAGATATGTTTTATTGTATCCTCAAATAGCTATCTGTTTGAAGTCAGCTGTCTTTAAATTTCTATGCAATCTATGTTTATTCAATACCTTTGTTCTATGGTCACCTCCTATAGGCCTTCCTCAAAACAAACAAATATACAAAAACCCAACAAAAATCATACCACGCACCTTAAAGAAAAAAAAAAATCAAAATCAAAATCAACCCACACGGCTCTAGATCTCATTACTCCTCAGTAGGAGCAAAAATGTAAGCCAGTTTGGAAGCACGTACCTCCTCCATCTTCACTAAGAATCATCACTGGAATCCAATTTCAATCATTTCCCTTGCTGCCACACTGCAGCAGGTGAAATCCAAGAGCAGTCCCATAGACAGGAACTTGTAGGGAAACAGGTCCCTGAGATAGCAGAAGAACAAACTTTACCTGCTTCTTTTATAGGTCAACTCCTCACCACTAGGTCTGGACCACAAAAAAAAAAAAAAAAAAAAAAAAAGGCAGGAGAAGGGCAGGNAAAAAGAAAAAAGGCAGGAGAAGGGCAGTGGTTCAAAAGGGGAAACACCATAAAAGGTTTTTAAGAAAGCAGAGTTATTTCCATACCTGCTTGGTTTGCAATCAAGCTGCTGTGAGAGTAATGTGGGGAAAAGAGTCTCTTTTGGTGTGCTACAATCATTGCTGTAAATTTACATTCATGCCAAGAAAAAGAAAAGGTGGCTTAGGCCTCTCTGCAAGTTTGGTGAAGATTGCGTATACACGCCCAGCTTTCCAAAGCACTGGGCGAAACTCCACAGCAGGGAGTGAGATCTCTATTAACCACTACAAGAGGGAAGCACAAGGCATCATTTTTTCCCCCTCACCAACTCTCAGTGAATAAGTAAAAGGACTCTAGCAACCTCACATTATTCTGAAATCAGGAAACCAGCAAAGGCAAGGGGAGGAACATTTGTGCAAGAAAACAGGCACTTCTTTCACTTGTTCTTCTACATAACTAGCAGCATATTCAAGAGCTCAAACTTCTATGACGTCAGTAAAACAAATTCTTTCCTGCCCACACAGAGTCAGCAGGCTCAGTCTGGGAAAAAGAAATAAAAAAGTCACAAGGCTGGAAGGGTGGCAGTAATAACCTCACAGCTTACACAGGCATTAACTGATCATTTAGATATCATGGCAGCCTTTCCTATAGTTCAGGCTATGGTTAGTCTTCTGATAAAACTAATTTGCATTATCCGTTTTTAGAAAAGGCCAAGCAAACAATACTTGCCAAGTGTGTCCACAGCCTGCACATCTCACCCATAAACACAGCTAATTATCATGTCTTAATGCTCATGTCACCTTCAGACTATGACTTCACTTTATGTTCATAACTGGCAAATTAGGTCTTTGTTCACTCCTATGTGTCCAGGCTATAATTTACAGAAATCATTCCCCTACCCCACAGTTTTGACCATATCCCCTCAAGTACCTCTTCCCAAACAGAAACCCAAGCCTCTTGTCTCTGCTTGCAAATCCATTCATAACTTCTGCTTGCCCCACTGTTCCTTACTACTTCTGAGATATTACTTCTATCATCACAACTTTCAAGAATTGTAACAAGCATCTTTGGAATTATTTCTTAACCAGCCTGAAAACAGCGCAGCATAAACTTTTTCAGAGCTATCACATTACACTTGGAGGCTACAAGGTTTGTCAGAAAATCCTTCTTTCCACAGCATAGGTAAGGTCTACACACCATAATGTTCAACAAAACACTGAGCCCAAACTACAAATTCAGGTAGCAAGATTTCCACAGGTAATGGGCCTGAACCTAAGGAGCGAGGAAAATGGTGTTGGGTTGGTCTATTTAGATCAGGCAGAGTCCACATTGCCACTGATGAGCAGCCACCACTGGATATTGCTGCCTTTTTTCTCCACAGCTTAGGTATGCTCTTTTCCTGCTCAAGTATCCCTTTCTCAGTAAACTCGCCACCACTGCCACAATATATATTAAATACAACTTCAATAAGCAAGCCCCAACTGCTGTCAGCAATTTGGGAAAAAACAGTAACAAGACTGATTTTGTGAAATGAGGAACAAAACAAAAGACAGAATATACTAGCTATGTGTTCTGTCTCTACCACATTTTGTAGTTTCAGATAAGGTAATTCCCTCCTGCTTTACTTTCCTCTCCCCAAAAAGTAAAGTGAATACCTCCCTCCTGTATTTTGATGGTAAATTTCAGTCACAGAACTGTCTCTTCCTAGACAGTTCTGTACCTGTGGCAGGGGGCAAGAAAGAGTTCTGGTTGTTTTGTTTTTAAAGCAAGGATATGAGTGACATATACCCTTTCTCGTTCACTGCCTTGCACAGCGAGAGAGAAAGCTACTAGTAGTCAATACATGCAGAGATCTGATCAGCTTGGTCACTTACATCAAAAACCACAGCTGTACATCAGAAGCTCAGGCTCCAGCACGAACTCAGGAACAAGCTGCAAAGTGACTGTACTCTTCTTTTCATAAACAAAACTCACCTCTCTTGGGCAGGAATGGGGGTGTTTGTACCCTGTCAATCTGCTTTAACCACAGACTGATCCCAGTTCGATCACTACTCAGTATTATGTCTACAATTTATAACGAGAAGAGGCATCCCCTCAAGGCCATGAGAAAGCCATACCTATTTGCACTAGGCAAAAAACCCCCACATCCCAAAACAAACCACCACCTCCAAACATATTGTCTTCTTACGGAAAAGCCCCAAAATTTAGGTACTAGCTCAAGACATACTTAAAATAAACACAACCCCATGGAAAAGGTGACCCCCCGCAGACTTCAGGCAGCATCTGCCAAGCATTCCTCCAGAAAACAAGCTCCATATTACGAAAGTCTTCTGAGGATGAGCAACCATTTAAATGAAAACAAAACCTTTGAGAAGGTAGACTACAAAGGTTTGCTCCGGGGTTGGAAGGCAATAAACAAGAAGTCCAGACGAATTCTACAAAGTTGCCAAGGTCTTTCACAGCTCTAATTCACGAGTATTTGCATATCATAAAGACAAAATACCTCTCTCAACTCAAATCCACATCTCTCTCTTTCAAACTCTTACAAAAGCCAAAAGGATTAAGTTCCTCCCTTGCCTGCATTCTGCATCAGAGCCATTTCCCCTCTGCATCCCCACATTCACGCTTTTCCCCAAACACTGAAGAACTTGCAAATGCATGGTAACAACGGAGATAAGGTGCAGTTTCAGAGTGGGGAAGGTCCTCAAGCTACCTTGTTTCCTTTTTACCAGAACTCAGAAACTTTCTGGTTCTGAAAGGAGACAGAAAGGAGCAGAAGCAACATTACCCCCTTGTGGCAGCAAAGCAATATGGAAATAAGTTCTGAGAAAATCCAAGGGGAACAGACTGCGCTTCTTTTCACACATGCTCTAAGTATGGAGACCTATGTGCTGTCAGAAAAGCCATCAAGACCGAAGAGAGACGAGGTGTGAGCTGGAGTCACTGTACTACCAGGGCAGGTGAGAACGGTACCACCACTCTCGCCCTGCTGTACCTGGTGTTATGTCAGGCCTCTACCTGCCTGACAAGAGCAGGGCACAAAGGTCCACATTCAGCTAACAGGTAAAACCACAGTTAGAGCATTTAAAATTTTCTAAACGAAACACAGAGCAGCCAAACTCGCTTGTAAAGTACAGCACTGACACCTGGATCGCATTTACAATCCTATATGTAGCTTTCTCATCCAGGCTGAGTGCACACAATTTTCACTCAGGAAAAAAGACTGGGTTCACACCACATAGCAAGAACACAGGCAGGAGGAATCAGAGTCCCCAGACAAGAGCTGACAAAATGAACTTTGATCCTGGGTCCTGCTAAATGGTTCCACAGAATCTGGTCTTCATTTGTCACTTGTGCACGGTGCATCCAACATACCAAAACACACCAAAAAGCAATGCCTTTGGTAAGCTGTCCAATTTCAGCAGGTCAAGTATTTGCACAGCACTGTGGACTCTGCCTTTTATATACTCACAAATAAAACAAGTGCCCCCACACAAAAACTCCCCCACCTCACATACACTCACTCCTTTCTACCTGTATGCAGGGCAAAACCATCACTCAGGACAGTTCAAAAGACTTCTCAGATGTTCAGATAACTTCAAGAGTGTATCTTGTCTGTCTAAATAGGTGAGGCAAGGTGAAAACATGCATTCCTAAGATGCAGGCACAGAAGTTACTAGTACCACAGTCTACAGAATTTGACCCCTGGAATGGGTGCAGTGGAGTGGTTAGAGAAGTTTAACATAATTGCCAGACAAAGCTTCTTGATGGAAGAATAAGGATAATAAGTGTTTCCTTCTGAAAGGGGAGTTTCATGCAAATCTGCCTGGCACCTTTTATTTGCAGTAATGCATTCAAATCTCTAGACAAAATAAACAGGTAAACAATATCAAAACTGTCCACTTCATACAGTAGAAGTAGTTAAATCTTACATAGACGGAGGACCACCTTCCTCTTCCTTTTCCCTATTTATAGGTATTGTTTCACAAAATAAGGTTTGAGATGCATCAGCGGGTACATACATGGTCACCACTTGCTCCTCGCATCCATTCCAGAAATACTGTGGCCTGGGGTGCCGTGCCAGAACTCAGAAACAACAACAGATTTAAACCCAAATTTTTTTTTTTCCCTTAAAAAAATCACATTAGTTCTGTAGATGTCACTTGTGTGATATTAAAATAACCAAAGAGGAAAAGTCTGGATCAACTTTATTAGTCAGCATTGCACTGTACCTATCATAAACTGATGAATTAGGATTCTGTCTATGAACTATATACTGTATAGATGAACTAGGATTCTACAGGTCATTTTCTTAAGAAGGTGGCACTAGCTTCTCTCAAAAAAGCAGCTGACAGAATCCTCTTTCACCCCCGACCAACTTTTCAATATCAACCTGAACTGGCCCACACAGCAACATCTTAAAGTACTTAAGAGAACCTTTTCCCTCACTGAGATTACAGTATTAACACAATGCTTCTTCAACACATATTTTAATTAATAGAATGTTATAGAAAAATTAAGCTAGCTATCATCTGTTGCTCAGTTATCTTCCTTTCATCTACATCTTTCCAACAGTTTCTATCATCAGTTTTATGCAGTGTATTTCACATGACAACTTTAGGGATTTCTGAGGTTCTTTCCACTTTGATGTCAGAAGTGAGGCAAAGATATCCCCAGGGGGAAACCCCCTACATTTGAATTCATGAGACCAAGTTGTAGAACCTCAGAAAAGCTAAAGCTCAGTCTCACCAAGTTCTGCTTAATGTAGATTGTAAACCTTCTCCAAACTCATACCTCACTGGCATAACTTCAAGAAGGACACAGCTCAGTGCCCACACTGCTTTCAGGCCAAGCTGAATGCGATAGGACGGACTCCTTGTACTGCTGAGACCCCCGGTGACACGCTCCTCCTAACAGAGGTGCCAGACCTGTTAGTCATTAATAGTGACATGCTTATTAACACCTTTGTGATTGGCCCAAAATAATTAGTCCAATACCATCAGAAAGAGCAGAATTCTCTCCCTACCCAGCTGACATAGCTACATCAAGAGAATGCAAAGAACAGCCTTCATTAAACTACTCTATTAAATTAATTGACCCTCATAGCAATGTCTTCCCAGCAAGCTACTTCTCAGCCAGGAAGGCCAGGTCAGGGAATGAATCCTGCCCATGGATGGAGAATGAGAACATACAGAGTTTCCAGACAGAATTTTTATTTAAAGTTTTCCAGCTGACCTTTGAATACAGAGCTCAATTGCCCAATGAGGACATCTAATGGAGAGACAAAGAAGAACAGAATTATAAGACAGGTTACAAGCAAAACTTGGATTTCAATGCTAAGAATTAACCTGAGGTCAATAGGCACAAAATTACATTGATTGAAAGCGTGTATTCAGTTATCACTTGTACCCTCTGGTTTGAAGGCTCATCCTCCCCTCTTCTATTTTCCCAGCACTTTCAGCATTACACAGCTTACATCTAATGACCCTTGGCCACCATCTTTGCGTGCTTCTACAGCTGCAAAGGTTAATAGACATTTTGGACTCTGCTGTGCAGGAATGGTTCCAGCACTTCCCACTGTGAAAGCACACCCTAGGTCTGGGAGACATGAAGGTTTGGTGTGAGGATGTTCACTCTACGCAAAACTTAGGTAACTGGGTGCTTGCTGACTTGTTATTGTTCCATAAGGAAAAATATAAACAGCTAATTTGAGAATGGCAGAAAATTACACCAACAGCACATGCAAGGCTCCTTTTAAGGGAAAGGATTTCATAAATCCCCCAAGCCCAAGTGACGTGTTTAACAAGAAAGGAAATTAAGTTTTACTTCAAGGAAATTACCATGAGCATTTAATACCAGGCTGCCTACAGCTTCCAGCTTTCTTACCTCAGTACTCTACAGTTACCCTGCTTCAGTCAGAAGGGAAGCAGGCCCTGCTGTGCCTGCTCTTGAAAAAGGTCTGATAACAGAGGCAGAAGACTGGGAAAACAACAACAAAAAAAGAGTCCCTATGAGCTTCTCAGCAACCTCTTTCAGAAAGGTGTCACTACAGGTTTCATCTTAGAGGAATTCCTCTGGAATTAAGCTCTTGCATCAAACTATGCACTCCAAATTAAAGGCTCAGCACTCCAAATAAAAGGCTCAGCAAAAAAAGCACTGTTTGCTCAGATGACCAGGTAGGCAAGTAACCCTGCACAGATGCTACAGCCACTGGAGCAGGCAGCAGCAACTACCACGGATGACAGGCAAAGTGATGCAGAGATTTAGTCACAGGACTCTAATTGTTAGACAATAACCCATTCAGGTCCTGCAGGCTGGGGTGGACTGAATTATATGCCTTGGGGTATTTTTAAATTATACAGTTATCTCAGTAAAAAAAAATCACATCTACAGATCCCACTACATCTCACTGTCCAAATACATGCCAATTGTCTGATCAATAAAAAGGTTATTTGCCCCTGTTATTTCTGACACCACAGTGACTCATTCTAGAAAACAAGAGTGGAGATGATATGAGTATGTACCGCTATTTTGAAAGAAAGATAATAAAAGACTTACTCAAGTGCCATTTTAAAGCTAACTTTTGTCAGCTCCTTCTCACCTCTCTGCCCTTTAATAGGGGACAAGAGGATATCTGACTTCAATTAATGGCAGGTAAGTTCAGGTCCAACAAAGAAGTAGTTACCATTTAATCAGTTTGAGACTCTCATTATGACAGCCTACAAAAAAAAACTGGGACAAGGATTTAGAAGCATATGAATAATTTTATGACCACCACCGCTTATTTGCTACACAACTACAGCAACAAGAAAGGCAGCCAGTGTTCCAGCTGGAGTATAATCAGCTTATCTGCAGGAAGAAGGAAAGAATTCCCTTTGCTCAAGCACTCCTTTGCAAAAAGTCACTTTAGTCAGTTACATCTGCATCCAACCTGAAAATTTTGCTTTCCTACAGCTCAAAGCATCTATTTCCAAGAAACAGCAAGACTGAACCTCTCCTCTGGCGAGAGCACAAATCACTTGACAGAGAAGATGTGAAACTGAAACCCAATAAACCCTATCCAAAGTACTGCTGTAGCCAAACCATCCATAGAAGCCAGTGAAGACACTTCACACAACCCATACAGGTCCTTCCTGATGCAAGTTCAATTTAGCTTGTCCTGTTTCTTGTAACATATCTGAAGTAGAAGAGAGATATCCTTCCAAAAAAGAATCAACTTCTTAAAAGAAGAATACAGCAAAGCCTAAAATTTCCAGCGATCAGCACCTCCCCAACCAGTTCAGGTCAACAGAAGCCACTTTCAAAACTTACCTCTTTTATCAAGGGCAAACAATCCGCAGAGATTTGACCAAACACTCACATTTGGGTATATGCCCAAACCACTGACACAGAGCTTTGACTTCTTTTGCCCTATGGGCAACATCAAGAAATTTACTGTTAACCCTTTCAACCTCACAACTACAACCTCAACAAGACAAAGCACTCAAGAAAGCGATTCTCACTGCTCATGTCCAATTTTCTATGCCAACCCTGGGCAGATTCTCCATGTGTGGTATGGGGCACAAAGGACAGCATAATACGTCCTGTGTTCCCACCCTTCTGCAGTGTCTGGGAAACTCCAGGAGCACAGTTCACCCAGAGCTCTGCAGTGAGAGCCCGTCCTTTTGCCTGTCTGTACTATCATTTAGAGGTCCAGTCTCTGTCCCAGTCTTCAGAACCCACCTGCAGTATGACAACAGCAGCTATAAAAGACATAAACAACGATGTCTCTATTTTCCTCTACATGAATAGCACACAGCCACATGAGAAAATGTTTTTAACTCTGAAGACACTGAAAAATCTCAGACTAGACGAAAAAGGTTTAAGAAAAAATAGAGGAGGAAGGGCAAGCATATATCTTACCTCCTGAGTGAATCCTCCTCTGAGCTTTCCTCAGGCATTTCCTGGTTTAAGGCCTCCTGTGATACATTCCCAGATCTGCTTGAAGCCGACTGGCTGTAAACTCTTTCCCAGTGCCCCGTCTCCTGGTTAAAGACCACTCCCACGGTCCTCTCCTCCTGCGGGGTGGAAGAGCTGCCCAGCTGCAGTCTGCTAGAGGCAGGAGCTCTGCCCTCGGTTCTCTCTGCAGGCTGCACCTGGCTGGTATTTGGAGGCACACCCTCAAATGTGCTTTGGACCTGCCCTGGTGTGTAGCTAGGCGTGCTTCTTTCCCAGCGCAGCGTATCATTGTTAAAGGTCAGCAGGTTATGACAAGCACGACAGCGGTTCAGGTGACCCCGGGACAAATTGGAATTGTTTTCACTGCTGTGTGGAGTCTGCTGATGGGAGGGACCCGGTCGATCAGGCTCAATGTTGTTGTTGAGCATTTCTTGAGCCTGTTGCGACTGGCTGGGCTCCCCACCAATCCCCTGATCTAACTCCTGAAGCCGGTCATATTCCAGGAAGAATCGCCTCAAATCACACTGGAGCTCATTACGGATGCTGGCTGGATTGCTCGGGCCAGCACCACTACCACTGTTCACCTCAGCCCCTGGGGTCAGAAAGCCCCTCCCTTCTGTTGCAGAGGTATAGACTGATGCCTGGGAACCTCCCTCTTGCTGTCTGAGCACTGACAGCAAGCTCACGGAGGAGGCACTGGTCCTAGGGGGAGGCATGGCTTCCAGCTCAGACCGAGAACTCATGTTCAGCACTGTCCTGGACCAGTCAGACCCACCTAAGCCTGAAGCCATCTCTCTTGTAGACTGTTGGTACCGGGACTGGTGGCCTGCCAAGGGCCCGCTGAGGGACCGCCGTGTGGGGCCCAGGCTAAGGTTGCGCAGGGTGTTGCCAGCAGTGCTGCTCTGAACTGTGCTGAAAGCAGAGGGCCTGTTAAGTATCCCCTGCTCCTCCTGCACTACAGATGCCTGCTCTGGGGGTTGATAAGGCTCTGTCTGCACAGAGGAGAAGGAAGTGCCAGTGGCCCCAGAAGACGTGGAGGGTGCATTTTCCTGGTGTGGGAAGAGAGAAGAAGGAAGTCTTGCACTAGAGCATCGGCTGCAAAGGCACAACATCCCCAGGTGCTGGCAGCACTCTGCTGTGGGATAGCTGACTCGCTCCCGGAGCCTGTTATAGACAGATGCCCTTGTGTTCTCACTGGCTGGAGGCGGAGGTGGTGGTGGTGGAGGCGGTGGAGGGGATGGGGTAGCAGAGTCTTGAACACTGTTTTGCTCTCCCACCTGTATGCCAGAGGAGCGGGAGGACAACATATGCAGGAAGTTGTGGAGGAGGGGTGTGCGCCTCACAGGCTGAGATGGAAGGATAGCGCGCTGACGATAATGAGGCATCTCTGTGCTGTCCACGGAGATTTCCACTTCCTCATCGCTCTGCAGAAGGAAACAATCCAAGTTCAGTCACCTCAAGGTAAAATCCTACACCTCCAAATAAACAGCCAAAAGTCAGCTGCCACCCTCGACAGATGAAAGGATGTGATAAGCCCCTTTCTAAAGCCCTTGACTTGCAGAAAACCAATTGAGATGACTTCCAAGCTCATTTTACGGATACAGACAACCTCTTCCCAGTAAGCTTTGACAACACACTGTTCATACAAACAGAAGAATCAGCATCTGAGGGTCAGCAGCTGACGGGAAGATTATTAATACCTCAAATAAATAAATTTGATAAATTTGAAGTTATCTTCAAATACAGAAGAATGTCACAACAAAACTGAAAGAGCAGGGCCATTGGGACATCTGTCTCACCACTAACCAGACAGAGGGCAAAAAAAACACATTTTGGAAAGCACTTTATTAGCCCCACACATAGCACAAGAACATTCATGTGACCAGTTAAGGTGAGACAGAACTCAGCTTAGGAGGAGTTCAGGTTTTCAGAAAAGCACAAAGCTGCTTAGATACAGAGGAAGGTTAAAGTAGAGCATCTTGTAATTAGCCAGTCAATACAGGTACTGACATTCCCCTTACCTGCTGGTTAGAAGGGTTAACAATTGCTGTGAGCAAGTAGTGTCCCAAGGGATCAAACCGTACCAGCCTAAAACAAAAGCAGTGCCATAGTATCAATCATCAGTTCACATTCCACATTGACACAGGAAGTTGGACACAGCAAGGAAGAAAACCCCACAGGAAATATCTGCAGTGAGAACATTACTACATTACTATCATCTTCTTAAGAAGGACGTCAAAGTTTACGCATTAAGAAGAACAAAACGTACTGATCTAGCTGAAGATTTGCAGCTATTTTATAGTCCACAGCAACACTATAGAGAAGTTAAAAGGTGGAAGTAAGTAGTGCTGTATCAATTGAAATAGCCAGAAAATTTAAAGGAATATGCATGTTTATATTACAAACTGGAATTTAGTACAAACGGAGATATTAACCTGCCTTGAATGTCACGTCACTGTCTTATTTTAAATGGCTCAAAAGAAGGCATCAAGTTTCCAGCAATGCAGTTTCCTCTACAAGTGCACCAAAGTAATAGCTCCGCACTCTCTTCCAGCACCTTCTGGTTTCTCTCATCCTTATGGCTGACAAGTTTAATTACTAAGCTTACAAATGAACATGAAGTAGATTCTGGGCATTTACTGGACATTATGTCCTATTACAAATAGGAACAACTAAGCTGATCTATCACTTCCAATTGCTTTTCTCTCTGCTCACAGAACTGGTTTTCTATCAGCTGAGTTAAGGAGCTGCAAGCAACTTCCCTCCACTGCCTTGGTGCAGAGGGTACAGCATCCCAGAGGGTTGGGATGCCCTGCAGCCCCCAGATCTGACCATTTTTCACACACCCAGAAACAGGAACTCACCTGACCCTCTCCATTTCACTAGCTGTTTTCACCACTGCAAAAGGCTCCCGACGACTCCAGTCCCAGAAATGTATCTCATTGGCAGTAGCAATCAGCAAGAGCTGAGCCGTAGGATGAAAAGCAAGTGATGCAATGGCATTGTTGCTATCTGTGAACCAGCTCTCACTTCCACCCTAGAGTGAGGAGTCAAGAACCACCAGCCGTTTATTACAAAGTTTGTGATCACTAAATTTCCATGTATGTTCCAGATCTATAAGACTGCCTAGAGCATTGGAAATGACATGCTTTCTTGGCAATAACAACAGCTGTTCCCATACAAGGTCATATGCCACGTCTAGAATGTAATGCTACTTGCAACAATGACCGCAGATGTATTTTTGTAGGTAAGTGTATCTCAAGCAGCCTGTAAAAATGCTTCATTTTGGAGCAACCAGATAAAAGTACTCGTGTTTTGTCTCTGTGCCAGTCACCAGACTAGGCAGAACTGGCAGAGCAGCAGCTTCTCTACTGTACAGTTCAGATACGCTCAGTGGAATGACAAATGGCATGTCTTTCACATAAGCTATACAGGCACCTTGCACAAAGTTCTCCACCATCACCTGTACTACTCCAATAAACTAAACAGGCACAGTTTACTTCATTGAGTTTTATCCTCCAACAGCTCCTGCAGAAGCATGACCTAACTGGCAGGACTGAATGAAGAATCTGTCACCTCCTCTCTAGACAGAAGAGGATGGCTATGGTCTGTTCTATGTTTTTAGAGACAAATCCCAGTGAAGCTTCTGGGAGCTCTCTTACCAGATAACATTTGGAAAACTAACTCAGATAAAAAAAGTCACCACCCGCCAAATACCAAAGGAACGTATGTTTCAGCAAAGACTTACATGTAAATCCCAAATTCTAACCTCCCCATCTAGGCATCCTGAAGCAATGAGGCCTGGGATGGTGGGATGGAAGGTGACACACCAGGGAGTGCGGCGATGTCCAACCAAGGAATGAACACACTTGCCCGTTTTCACCTCTGTGATGTAGATGTTGTGGTTCACATGTGTGGAAGCCATTAGGGTCCTGGGAACGCAGAATGTAGGACAAACATTAGCATGAGGAAAGTACAGCAAAATCAGACCATAGTTAGGGTCTGTTCACACCTAACCCAGCAGCTCTCCCTCACAGAGCTCAAAGGCTAAGAGGCTACTGTTTCACCAGTGGCCACAAAGCTTCCTGTAGCCAGATTTCAGGGTCCATGTAAATATGACCTCATCTGAATCTGCAAGCACAAACTTGACCCAAAACGTCAGAGTGAACATGCAGCTCAGAAGGAACTCCTGAGTGACAATTTGGGGCAAATAAATATTCCCAATTCTCCATACCATCTCAACCACGGTCAAAACAAGTGACGGTATGAGGGATCCCACCTCTGTTTCTGCTTTCAATACATGCATCATTCTGCTCTGTTCTTTATTCCTAGATATCCCACTGAGTGTGCCACATAACTTGGGCATGTCGTATTAAAACATTTTTTACTCCCTCTAGTTTCTTATGAAATCCCATGGTGGCTGCACAGATCTTTTTTGCTCAGAACTTCGTATCACCTGGGTACCTCAGAAATTAAACACCAATTATGCTCAAAGTTGTGAGATTAGGAAGGTGCACACATTCCATCCATGCACGTCAGGAACCAGAAGGTTCACTCAGCTGTTTGGGACTGGACTCAATGGGCACAAGCCTCCATCACTTAGGTAAGTGTAGGGAGACTGTTGAAACAGGGAACGAACTAGGAGTTAATTACCTGTCTGGACTAAACGCCAGCAAGAAGGTGGAGCGTGGACTGTCTGGTAACTCAACTTTCTGAAAAAGCCAACAAAGCAGGAAGTGTTGCAAGAGTCATATGATCATACTTTACTGTAAGCCACAAAGACAACAGGGGGAACCCGCTGCAGGAACGTATCTAGTATCACATCACTGCAGGAACTCAACAGAGCCAGAGAGCATATCAAGTGTAACACATCAAATGTGCAATCACAAGACAATTTATTTCAAATCCCTGCCTCCCTTCCCCCACTCCAAGATCAAGCTATGCAACTCTATCCCACAACCTTACCTTGCCCTCCCATTTCATCCATCGAGTTTTATCCTCCACCAATTCCTGCAGAAGCCGCTGAGCACCCAAGGCTTGGGTACCCCGTTCCCTACCCCACAGGATGCGGACAGCGTTCTTCTCCGGGACAACCTTCATGGCTCTCAGCTGCCAACACTACACCAGCTACTCAGAGGAGATACCAGCAAGTTCCAGATGACAACTACCACCAAACTACAAATAGGCTATCCACATTCCAGTTGTTTATCTTCATGGAAACCTAGAAAGATAAGAGACAGATAAGGAAGGTAGCTTTTACCTTGATCACCTAGATGAAGTAAGAGCTTTAAATCCCAAAGTACTAGATTTAAGAGAAAAATCTATCCTCTCCCTCAGCCTTTGCTACATGCTTCCATAATACAGGCCTAGCTTTGACATTTCTGCAGCCAAAGATAACTCAGAGAGTATCCATCTCTTTCCTTGTACACATGCCCTAGGCACACCACACCTAAAGGGAATTAAAACTTGGCCTTGAAACTTTCTCCCTTTCCTTCATGTCTTGCTGTATATAATAAAGAAGAAAAGATTACACCTTGAAGATTTAGGTCTATCTGGGAGGTGTGACTGATACCTAGAGGAACAGTATTGCAAAATTAACAATATGACAGAGGCATCTCCAGGGAATAATTAATATTTCAATAATAGTAATTATTATCACTACAAAGGTCAGATGACTGACAAATCTCAAGTCCAAATTACTTCCAACTCCATCACAACAGCTTACAACATATAAAAACAATCACATATTGGACCAAACCTTACACTGCAGCAGCATCTTGGCCAACTCTATCAAGATTATTAATTCCACCTGTCTGCTCATCATCTTTTTATCTACATTGCTCTTGGAACAACAGTTCACCCAAGTAATGCACAATGGCAAAGACTAATGCTTTTGATACACTTTGAGCTGCAAAGGAAAGCATTAACACACATTGTCTAGAAAAAGAAAGTTAATTCTTTGAAAGAACTAAATACAGTGACTCTAATAGCAACCGAGTTACACAGCTTTTAAGTGGTTTTGTACATTGGAGTTTGCCACAAAAGCTCTCCACTAAAGTTTCTTTGAATAGGTAAACCTAGAAACTTTGCTGCGATGCTATTACCTTTTGATCCCAGCAGAGCGCGCATACTACTCTGCCATCTCCTTAGAACATAAAGATCTTAAGATAAATCCTCCTCAGTTCATGTTACATTGAACAAAACAATCAATATTCAACAGAGAAGAAAAAGAAAGTAGCAACTTAAAAAAGCAAAAAACGCATACAGGAAAAAAAGGTTCACGTACACAAGAGATGAACTGTTAAATGACGGAATGCTCATCAGCAAACCTTTCTTTCCTCCCACTCTCCCTAAAAAACCGACACCCTGAACAGCTGCTGCTTACAGGGAGGAGCTGCCTGAAGAGATAACCCAGGAAAATGAGTTCTATTAACGCAGACCAGTTTTCGTTTGCAAAAGTACAACAAAGAGTACTGGAGCAATGAACAAGTAAAAGCATCCGTTTTCCTAGAAAAGAAATACTCCACAATGAAATTCAAGCTACCTGAAAATTCCCTGATGCTTAATGTAAACAGCATGGGGATCACGTATTTTAGAGAAGCTGAACTCCCCAGTGTAAAATAAGCTTTCTTTTGAGAATCTGTGAAAGTCAGCAAAAACTTTAGGTAGGAATTATTCTACAAAATAAAAGTCTTACTGGAAAGCAACACAAAAACTCAAGATGTCACGCTGCAAGCAAATTCCTAAAAACAACTGCACAGATTAAAAAAGCCCAGACCCAAAAAAGCTAGAACAAGGATAGCTGGAATAGATACATCCCAAAGCACAATATAATAGAGAAATCCCTAAACCAAAAATCTTTTTTCACCAAATGCTAATAAATACTAGTCGAGATTCTGCAAACAGCCCCAGTCACCCATGTTCAGAAATGACTGGATTCAGACGGTAAGCAGCATGGAGGAGAAGGACAGCTCAGAACAATACAGGCAACAAAAAGCCTATTTTAAGTCTTCTTTTTTTTTTTCTAGTAAAATTAAGAAAACAGTAGCTGAATACTTTATATGGGTGTATTTAAGGAGTAAAGGCTATGACAACTCAAGAATAAACAGAGAAACGGGACACCAATGGAAGACCAAATCTGCAGCTGGAATAAACTGGAAGTTTGAAGAGATCTAAAACATTAAGCTTTGGAACAGCCTTTCAGTAGCTGTAAAGGCCAAAAAAACAACATAACTTGAGAGACCCTGATAATTTACAAGTGGGATAACCCAATTACTCCTGAGAAAGAACAACCTCTGACAACCTAACAATATTTCAGCCCTTTCATAAGACCTAATGTTCCCTCAGGTACAATAGCAACAAGGAAATCAAGAGGTTTAACAAACAACTTTATGTTTATTTATGCCATGGGCAAGTTTACATATTGTAAAATAAAGGGACAGATAACACCTACAACTGCAGTCAGTGAACCTCTAGTTTCACCTTACTGAAAGACCAAGTCACCTCCACTATGTAAAATCAAGTACATACCCTAAGACAGTTTATCTAAATCTCTGTGTATGTGTCTTAATTTATTCAACTAATTTGGCTATAACAAACACTTAACATGTGAGTTTCCTGAGTGTTTGATCTTGATGTTTTTTCCTCAGGGACTGTCCTTCATTTTTTCAGCTTCTTCTGACTCATGTCTTTATCCCATTTGAAAAGCAAGCAAAAGAAAAGAGTTCAAATACCTTCACAGTACTCTGCTAAACTGCTCAACATTTTTAAAAGCTGTGATCTCTTCAGAAAACACTGAATGTGTCCTTGAATGCTGCTGGGACTTTAGTGTTACCCTGGACCCCTTTAGGGACCAAGCTTTATCCTGTCTGAATTAGCCTGAACCAACTCCAAACATTTTCCTCAAATATAAGTCAAACAATGACAGCATGTTATTAAATACCATTAGCAGATAAACTATTGAAGTACAAACCATATTTATAGCTACTCATTAGCCATCTGACTAACAAAGTTTAAATTAAATGCAGTGTGTATGAAAATACTTCTTGGGCCTCAGCATAAAGAAAATTTGCAGCTCACTGGACCAAACCTGTTCGGGCAAGTGGTGGACTAATTCGGTAACAGCTTCTATTACAAATACCCAGGCTATCACAACAGATACACAGCTGACTACCTAAACAGGGGTTGGTACTGTTCTGTATTCTTCTTGTTGTTGGTTTTTCGGGGGGTTGTTTTTTGGTTTTGTGGGCTTTTTGTCTTTTTTTGTTTTGTTTCTTTATGGGTTTTTTTCTTTTTTTTTTTGCGGGGTGGGAGGTGGCAGAAGCAGTTTTGGTTGGTTTAATTAGGATGGCCAAAAGTGGAGTCCAACAACTGGAAGATCAGCTGATGCCCTGGATGTGGTCCAGGGTACCACAGAAATTCTGAAAGTGGAGACTCAAGAAATTTTTATATAATTGGCAGCTTTCTTTCCTTAACAGTTTTCTCCCTTCAGGGCATTTCAGGACAACATGCTGGGCTGTTTACAGTTTTGGAGAGAGCATTACAGAGCCCAACCCCAAGCCTTTTACTTGCTCTGTACCAGCTGTTCTCAAAGAGGCCTGAAGGATTCCCAGCATTAGAGTGATATAAGCTCACTTGTAATGGCCACTTTTACGACACTGAACCTCTAGAAAACCAAAGCAAAGCAACAAACTGGTAAAACTTCATGGTGGTACAGGACCCACTGAAAACACTGACAAACAGGCAGGGAGAGAAGACGAATAAAAAGAAGCACATTCAAACAGCCATATAGAAAGGATGACAAGATACTTTATGCATTATGAAATGGTTCATCGTTCCAGTTAGAAACTTCAGCACCATACAAAGGTTATGGACCCATCTCTTAACGTGCCCCTTCCCCATCTCTGGTGTTACTAATTTTGTGGCAATTCTGGTACCTCTGTGCTGGGAGCACAGTTGGCTTTGATACAAAGAATAATATTGGAATACTATCTATTTCATGTTATTCAATTCTCCATTGGGGAAAAAAGTTATTCCATGTGGCCTTCAGCTTTCAAATCTATTACCACTCCAAAGGACATTGTGGTTGCATGCTGAGCCCAACACTAAAAGCCTCTTCTAATGTGTGTGTACAGAATCAGCGTAAACAGCTCTATCAGTGTTTAAAAAAAAAAAAATAATAAAGCTGCAAACAGTAAAAGCCATTTATAAAGGAAGATCTATCCAGAAGATAGAAATGTCCAAATAATTTCAGACAATTTTGCTGCCCAAAGAGATCTCAAGTGACTAATGAAGAAAGAGGCAACATTAAGTGAAATATAAAAGTTGTCACTGACTTGGCAATCCGGGATCCACAGAGAGAATACGTGTATAAGCCTCCCTAGAAAAGGCAGAGAAAAGAAAGCATGTGCTGGTAGTTTCCGTCTCGAAGTGTATTTGTTGAGTTTTACGACTTCCAGAACACATTGACTGTAAAATGGATATGATCCACATAGGTTATAGACCAATGCAAGCTGTATACTTTGTATTAAAAGAACACATGGCAGGGGGGGAAACACAAGAAAACAGAAAAAAAAAAAAAAAAAAAACACCTGTTGTGAACAATGAGGCACGTCACTGTCCTGCAAAACCACAAGCAAACTTGTCCCTAGAAAAGAAGGGGAAATGGATAATTAGTACCGTGAACTATCCCCACTCTGGCCAAGGCCCTTCCTATCTTGTAAGGCAGTTACTTCTGTTTTCAAAATGTCTGTAGCTAAGTGAAGTGTCCAGCACTAACAATGGAGTGTGCCATTGCAACTATTCCAAATTATAAACTGCAGCATCTCGGGTTCGGAACACCAGCAATATATTCAAGAGAACTGTTTGTTGTATTTAATACATTTTAGTAATTTAATAAATATTAGAAATAATTTAGCATTCCCGCTATTGTACATGTGGGTGGGTTCTCCAAGAACGATCAGGAGATCACAAGACAGGCATGAAAACAGTGTGTGCAGCACTAAGCCCAAATGCTTTATCTTCACAGTGATCCCAATGAAGACTGCAGTCACAAGACACGCTATTTCCTCAAAGGAATTTCTACAAGTCAGTTTCCCTTGTATTTTACACAGTTTAATTTTGAGGCAAATTCTCTTATCAAGATCCCTTATGTTTTTCAGAAGCTCAAAAGAGCAAAGAATAAATCATTGTGCACAGTGAAAACAGTCAGAGATCATCCTGCCAAGGACTACAGACTACACAGCCCCTCCTTCTTTTACAGGCACTTCATTGATTAAGTAATAAAACCTGGTTTCAACACTCACAGACAGGAGATCTCCAAGAACAAACCAGATGCCTAAAACATAATATGGAATATATGTGAGCAATCACACAGCTGCAGAGACTTTTCAAGTTCCCTTCCTTGTTTACAATCCATGTTTCGCTCCCTTCTGCAATACAGAGAGTATGATGCCATCGTTTTCCTACATTGCACAAAACAATACCATGAAAAAACCCAGAAATGCTATCCCAGATAGAAGACGGGAATTATACTTGCAGTTTTATTAAAAATACTGATTCAATTCATACCAAATGTCATGCATTCCCACTAACCCTTTTCATGCCTCCACTTGAAAGACTGAGCATAATTAAAAAAATAGTTTATGTAAATCCAAAACAAAAAAGCTGATTTGCCCTCTTTGCACTGCATCAACTCAGCTAAACAAACAAGACAACTCAAGGAGTCCTAGTTTGGTAAGTAATTGAACTATGTAGCACTGGAATTTGAGCAATGTCATAACAACAACAAAATCGGTAAAAAATAGGTGACATGACTCATATCCAGAATAGTTGCACATCAAAACTTAAGTGTTGGAAGAACAGGACTATGCTCCTTATTAAGTGACAGGACCATATGAATTTCTGGCAATGTACCTGATCAACTACATGTTTAAATTTACTTCAAAACCAGCATGATTTGTCTTTCCTTAACTCCATTTGTGGTACTTCTATATGAGCTTTGTCACCATTTGCAGAGATACTAGCTCTTCAGCAAAAAAACAAAGAAAAACTAAACAACAACCAACCAACAAAAAACCACCAGAAAGCATTTTGCATAGAGGAAACTTCAAGATATCTTGCAGTAATATCTAAATGAACTGAAAATTGAAAATAAAGCTACATTGCACTAGAATCTTTAAACAAGGCTAACCCACAAACAAAAACAGTCCACAGAGGGGTAACAAATAATTATCTTAAGTATGATTAATCAAAACAATGAAAAAAGCAAAACTAGAATCCATTCTTTTGTTCTGTTTCTACTTATGTGTCCTTGATTGTGCTTTAAAAAAAAAAAAAGGCATCTTAATGTAAAAATTTAATTAGAGCAAGAGCCAGTTTTCAACTAAATGCCCCTAAATATGGAGAATTTAAAAAAAACCCACTTTTAAAAAGCCTTAGGAGGGGAGATGGCAAGTTTATGATGCAACTATGCAACACAGTCCCAAACTAATACCATGAAGGCACTTTCATTACATGGTTTTGGTTTTACTCTTCCAAGTTTTTAAATATTCCCCAAAGTATAATTCTGTAAGCTGAAATTTTTCTTTGATTAAGGCCAGAGAGAGGTGCAAAAGTAAATCAAAAGCAAATCTTCTGCAGATGCACTAGACACACTGCTCTACACTGTATCCACTGCAGTAAGTGCTTCCACATAAATCAGAACAGGATTCCTAAAGAAAAATAACTTGTATTAGTGCTTCATGATTGAAAAATTCAACGCCATGTTTTAAATTGAAACTACAAACAGCTCAGGAAATTCAATTACATTACAAAGATGTCAATAGTACACTGTCATTTCAAGATCCTGTATGACTGCAACGAGCAGCTGATTGCCATTGGAATCTTAATTTGTCTTCCCAGTCTGGATTAAATGAGCTGAATACGCTTTGGAGAACTTTTCAATCAAAAAAAAAATACACTAAATTGCTAGCTATTTACAGCAAAATTATGAAGAAGTAGGAGAGAAACTTGCAGATATCAACTCCTAAAGGTCAGAAAATGAATGGTAAAAATAAAAAGGGAAGTAATAAAAATCAGTGTTAGTGATCAGCCATGTCTGGAGTCTGACAGTTCCATTTACCAATGAGAATATGGAGCACTTTCCTGGCTATTATTACAATTTCCACATAAACTTAAAGGATTCTTGAGAAGAGAGATATTAATTTCAATCCAGAAGATAGGAAGAGAATAAATATAATTTCACAGAACTGTAAGGTAAGTCAAACAGCAGAACTGAGATCCAGAAGATTAAGAGCTGGTTTCCACAATTCCATACTCAAACCATGGCTTCTTTTGTTAAGTACTGTACACAGCAAGAAATGAGGGGCAGCGAGAAGAGAGAGATAAAGCAACAGAGACAGAGACAAACAGAACGACACAGAATTCAGATTAACTCCCTAAAAGAATTACTCTCAATTAGATAGAAAGGTAAAGAAATTTTCGATTCAAAATTCCAGTGTTTACATTCAAAGTCATACCAAGGTTCCTCAACCTCAAGGGCCACAGCCAAGTGCCCCCAGGTGACATTATAAACAAGAGAAAATTTGGGAGTGTCTACACTACAAAGTAGCAGAAGTAGCATCGGGTACCACAAGATGAAGACAAAGTGTTTTATGCATTCAAGGCTGCACTTAAGGCATATGCACCTTACCCAAGTAATAAACAACTGGAAGCGAGAACACATTTTAAAAATTACAAGCCATATAATTTCTTGTTCACATGGAAGTAAGTTATCAAGACAAAAAGCAAAAATGATCCACACAGAAGCTGAAGTCTTCACACAAAATGTATCAGAACCAAAGAAAAAGTGTGAAACAAAGAAGATTTAGATTCTGAACATAGAAATAGCCAATTTTTGACACCCTTGCCCTTCTTGGCCTTGGACTGAGACTGTGGAGAAATAAAAAGGGAGGGGGGAAACTGTCCAAAACACGGGGCAGAGATTCCTGTCAGCAATTCTATGCTGCTCAAGGTGGAGAATTAGTACTACATTCCAGGAAGAAGGAAGTAGGAATCACTCCGCAACAACAGCCCAAAATACCTCACTGAGAACACCTGAAGTTGTGCGAGCACAGGGATGAAGATGACATTCTCCATGCTCAAGCCTGACACCTCATCGTCCCGAGTGCCTTCAACAGTTTACCAAAACTGGAGACAACAGTTACCAGACAAGAATCCCAGAGTTCTTAACAACCCATGTTCAGTCCTGAGAGGCAGGCACGTATATCTCCTCTTGTAGAGACAAGTGGGTCTCCTGTTGTTTCAAGCAACCCAATCAATGGGTCTTTCATTAGGCAACTACTATAGCATTTAATAACTTTCCATTCAAAAATTTCTAATAGTAATCATCTTCCACTGCATAACCCATTGTCATTCAACTCTTGTAAACCAAAGTTCTTTTGTCCTTGCCTTATTAATATTTTGTTTCTATCACACTCCTTGCTGGGTTAGCACAGGGCTACTAACAAAAAACACACAAGGTAACTATTACCATGTACTATTGCCCTTTACTGGGTCCCCGAAAACAAAAACTCGGTAGGGGAAAAAAAAAAGTACGTTAATGCTGTTTGCATTACTAATACTAATAAGTAATCACAACAACAATAACTCTGCAAGAGCCATGGGTTCAGTTAGCTTGCTAACCACGGCTTAAAAGATACCAGAGTATCTTTCCAGAAGTTTCTGAAAAAAATAAGTATTCAAATGCCAAACTTCTGGCAGAGGTATAGTAGCACACAGCATCATTGCTTGCCTTCTTTAGAACTGGTTGATATAGCTGCATAAAAGTTAGAAATGCTGCACAGAAAATGGAAAAGTAGAAAACAACCCAACAAGAATCCAGAGGGTCAGCTATGACTCAGAAAAGGGCAAAAGAAAGAAAACTGAGACGAAGCTGACAGCAAAGTAAACACTCAGCATAAACTGCCCAGCAACTCAATTTGAAAAGGCAAGTCCAGATATTTGGATCCAAATATATTCTTCACTCCAAGCATTAGGAAAAATATAAATGCTAGTGAACTGCCCTACTTAATAACAGCCACACTGCCACAAATCAGATGAGTACAACACACCTACTCGTGACTGCTGAAACACCAGTGGACCAGATTTTAAAAAAAAACCAAAAAAAAAAAACAACAACAAAAAAACTAAGAAGCATCAATTGTGGACTCCAGAACTGGCACACAAGCTACATTGAACTGTTCTGAATGTTGGAAAAAGCATTACAGCAGCTTTTCAGAACACAAAAAAGGATTTTAAATTTAGCAGAGAATTTCGGGTCCTGTTGCCTATGTCACCCATAAGGCATTCAAATCTGCATGGATTTAACCCCGCACCACATTCTCAAAAGTGACCCAACAACAAACTTAAACAATCCAGTAATGGACTGGCAGTAAGTGCACATTACCAGCAAGTCATTCTTAGGTCCCTTTTTAACATTCCCATTAGCAATTTGAAAGAGGATGGGAGTGGCAAAGGCAAAGAAGCCAAATGACACTTGTAGAGGACACCAAGCTGGGTGGAGCAGTAAACAAGGACAAATATAGAAGAACACACTGGGTTTTAAAATAAATACCAAAGCACACTTCATACAGAGGAGAAAATGGACCAGCACTGAGCACTGACCACATTTACACAGACTTCACATTCATACAACTAATCTTCCTGAGAAGGGGCTTGCACCTAGATAACAGCAACTCTTGAATCAGTCTGTTACAACATAACACCACCGAAAAGTGTGTAGTAAAAAAACTACGTGTCACCACCTACAGCATCTCTTGAGGATGAAATGCTGTTTTAGTGCAGGAAAAATTGCTTTCCAAAGGCAGCAGAATGCACGGTACTGGCAGGATCACAAGTAATCTCAAAACACTACACAATCACTAGAGAAATTTAGGTGTTGTCTGGAGGAATGTTGCAGATGAAAACAAAAATCGTTCCCACAGCTGGTGAATCAGCTGGGCTTGCTCCCTCACAAGACAAGAGGTAAATGGAGGCACACCTGAACACATTTTAAGCCGAATGCTACTTTCACAAGCAAGTGTCCTGCAACACAGGGCGAAAACCCTAATAGATGGAGTAACCAACACTTCCTGCACGTTTTATTTGGATAAGGTCGGAAAACAACAACAGCAACGACAAAAAACACGATTCTAGAGCAGCCCAGCCGCCAGACCAGCCCCCGGGAGAGCGGGGGCGACGGGCAGAGAAGTGCAAGGCACCGAAACTCAGACACAAAACCCGGGCTGAGGAGCGCTCCGGCGGGTAGGCGGCGGGGTAGTGGCCCCTTCCCGCTCTCCCCAGGGGATCCCGTCCCGTCCCCCCTGGCCGACGGAGGCATCGCCGCGGTCTCGCCCTCCCGCGGCAGCGCTCGGCCCGGGGCAGTGCAGCGGCCTCCCCGCTGCCCCCTCCCCTGGAAGGCCGCGGCCCCGGAGCTCCCGCACAAAGGCCCCGGCAGCGAGCCCCCCTTCCCTCCCCGGTCGCGCTCCGCCCGTCGCGGCCCGGCACGGGCCGGTCCCGCCGCCTTCCGGGGCGCCACCGCGGGGACGGCCNGCCAAGCAGCGCCAGCCGAGCGACGAGGTCTTCCACCGCCGCCCGGGGGCGACGGAGGGCAGGCGAGAGCAGTCGAGCCCCGAGGGCGGCGGCGCGCGAGCGGCGCCACGCTGGGCTGGGACCCCGCCGGGAATTAAAACCTGCACCACTCAGCTCAGAGCTGTGGGATGCCCAAAACAAGCTCTTAAAAGAATAGGTGTAAACTAATACGTACAGGAAGCAGACTCTACAAAACAGATTGGAAGTTCTGTTCTAAACCTGCAAGATAAAGTTTGTCCAAACTGAACCGCAAATCTCAAAGCAATTTGCAGAAAACATTTTTTTTTTCAAATTTTATTTTCAGCCTAGAAATGAGAAGGTTTTGGGGTGACCTAATTGTGGCCTTCCAGCACCTGAAAGGAGCTTACAAGAAAGACGGGGTAAGACTATTTACAAGAGCATGTAGTGACAGGACCGGGGGAATGGGTTCAAACTGAAAGGAAATAAGTTTGGATTAGTTATTAGGAAAAAATTCTTTACTGTAAGGCTGCTGAGGCGCTGGCACACATTGTCCAGGGAAGTTATGGATGTCCCATTCCTGGAGATGTTCAAAGCCAGGTTGGATGGGGCTCTGAGTGACCTGGTCTTGTGGAAGATGTGCCTGCCCATGTCAGGGGGGTGGAAACTCAATGATCTTCAAGGTCCCTTCCAACCCAAACCATTCTATGATTCTAGGAAAACCTAGTCAGCATGTGATATGTGGGATTGGCAAGAGCAAAGGCAGCCTGCAGCACAGCCAGCCAGTCTTCAAGGGAGTATCTTAAGGAAACACTGAAAAGGGCTGATGAGAGAGTTTTGCAGGGAATTTAGTCAAGCACTGAAAACTGCAATACCTTGAACACCCAGTCACTGTCACCTTTTAACAGGTGACTGAGACTTATCAGGTATTACATGGTCAGGGTAGACTTTATGTCTCAAAGTTCTGACAGTGCACAAACTTGTAAGTACCCTGGAATGCAGCTGGCAAGATGTGCTGAAAGTACAGGGAAGGAGCATGAATTGCAGCTGTCAAATTTGAATATTGCCTAAACCTGAGGGAAAAGAAAAAAGTGTTAGGTGAACTGGTTTGAAGGAAGCTGCTTAGGAGTATGTGGGGCAAACTGCTCCCTACATTTCCCTAGTAAACAGAAGAGTACTGACATCAGACTCAGGAAAAAACAGTTGTGTTCAGTGAGTTGGCTTTGTCTGGTGTGGCCTGATGCAGTTTTTGCCCAAACTGAGAAGCAGTGACATCTGTTTTGAAATTAAACTCTACCAAAAGTGACAGTGGCTGAAAGAAGACAAAACTGAGCAGCAAATGTTTTCCAGGAAGTGCCTCCACTCTGAGTTCACTCTGGCCTCAGCACACGCGGTGGAGAGCTATTCATAGCGTAAATTGAGAAACTCCAGCCTGTTATTATGTGACAGTGTTTGTACCTGCACATGCCCAAGTTTCACTTGACCTCAGCGTCACCCATGCAGCTCATTCAGCGTCTGCTGGTGTTTTGGTCTAGTGATCAGTATTTTTAGCACAGACCGTCAGATGTGATTATGAGCCATCAGGCACCTTATACACCAGCAAATCTTAACTTAAAAATGCCTTTTTTATTTTTTTAGAAAACAATGCTTGTCTGCTTCTTCCTAGCTAAAAGGAGCAGGAGTTTCACCACAGTGACCAAGAGTAGTTCCTATATGATATGTCATGGGAAGGTGTGTAAAGAAAACAGAATTACATCTTAGATTGTTGTACGTTACATTTTACAGCTCTCATTGAGGCTTCTGAAAACATCTTGCTTACACACCATAAAGCATGCTTGGTTTTCTGTAAGACAGAAAATTCTTACTGCCCTTGCAAACTTGGCAGACTGTATCTAATCCTGCATCTCCATCCTGCACTTTGAAATGTGTCCCATACTCTCGTAGTCTTCAAATGTGGGGCATGATCCAGGCTCATTTCCTCTAAAAGGACAGACCTGCTGTGCCAGGTGTTTGTTATGTTAAGTAGCTACAATTTTGTAGCATTCTGCATTCCCCACGGTTTTGTTTCATTTACTGCCCAGCAAACAATAGAATGTAAGAAACAAAATTTTCTCAGACTGCTGTCACGAGATCCTTGGAAACACTTGAGTCTTTTAGAAGGAGAACGTTGCCAGGAAACTGCCCAGCCTTGTGCCAGCAGCAACTGTGTGCATCAGTCATCTTGTTCCACTGAAGAGATAGATTGCCAGCAGTGCTAGAGCAGCCTTTCTGTACCTCAGCTTGATCTAAACAGAGAAGTTTTGCAATCAGTTCAATTTCTGTGACCCAGTCAGTCCTTGACATTTCTTTTACAGCTGCCAACAAGATGACAAGTCTCCTGTTGCAGCAGACATACCTAGTGAAAACCAGACTCTTAACATTTACTAGCCTGTTTCCTGATGTCTGTTAAGTACCTGACAGAGTCAACCATAGCTTATTAACGTCTTCTCCAGTCTGTTTGGGAAAGAAGAAACGTTCAACTCTTCTTGACTCTCCAGATATATGCAAGCAAAAAGCCAGACCCTTCCCAGAACACAGTTCAGCTTTCAGAGAAATCACTGAGTTTTGTGAGATCTGCAATACAGCAAAACAGTATTTAGCAAGAATTTATATCTGCAAACAAAAAGATAATGTTTGCTTTTCTGTTCATGAACTCATGGTAGACAGGAGCTCACATGGAATTTTAATTTGTGAGAAATGCTGTTTAAAAATCAATAATAAGTGTTTTGGGTTACACAGTAGCAGAAAATTGTTGCTTTGTAAAAAAGTGCAAGATTTACATATTTTTCATCATTATCAAAGGCAACTTACCAAATTTCTCCACTGATGTCACATTAATCATTGTTCTCTAAGTCAAGTGAAAGGGGAGTCCCTAAGTATCACAACAGTAAAACTGTAACAATTAAATTGCATCTCTGACGAAACTGAGATAAGTTCAGAAATTCACCTGAAATGAAGAGTGTAAAATTTCTCCTTGTTTCACATCTGCTTAGTCTTTACTGACTTAAAGAAGGGGCATATCTGCTCTGGATAACTTTCCAGGTGAACTGTTAGAAGCCTTTTCTCTGTCACAACATTAGCTAAAATGAGTAAGTAAAAGTTCCTGACGAATACGACAGGCTTCCGAGTCCACTGATTCCATTTGCTCATACTCTTCTTCCAGCTGTTCCACGTGTCCTGTGGCTGGCGAAGACCACACGTCCAGCCCGTGTTCCAGGGAGATGTTGTGAAGCACACAGCAGGCCAGAATGATGTGGCTGGATTTCTCTGGAGAATACTGCAGGGTGCCTTTGGACCCATCCAGGCAGCGGAAACGCGACCGAATGGTTCTGAACGTCCGCTCAATGATGTTGTGAGTGGCAGAATGTGCCATATTGTACCGGTATTCCGCGGGTGTCTCGGGAATATGCAGAGGGGTCATCAACCATGTCCGCAGTAAGAAGGAGCTATCACCTGTTAGCAGTGAGAAGGAGAAGGTTACACACCCACAGCCACAGATTTCAGCTCCTCAGCTCAGTTTTCTGGTACGGCAGGTACAGAATAACTTGTTTCTCTGGCTAAAACAGAGGGCACGAAAGAGCAACAATAACTCCAGTTTACAAATGTGACAAAGTAAAGGTATTCAGTTTTACTCAAGAAAATCCCGGAAGAACACGCAGAAGACTTTTAAGTGAATTCATTTACTGCACGGAACAGTGAAAGAGAGCTGCACTGCGACCCTACCTAGGATAAAAAATTGCATAATTCCGCTTAGAAAGGTATAGGATACTGAAAACAAGCTTTTAACAGAATAAATGTAAACTAATACATACAATACCCAGACTGTATAAAACACAGATTGAAAGTTACTGTTCTAAACTTCTAAAATAAGGATTGTCCAAACTGAATCACAAATCTCAAAGCAATTTGCAGGAAAGCATTGAGGCTCTCGATAAGGAGACAATTTATAATAAACTTTTCACTGAAAACAAGGAGGAAAAACTGCCTTACCAAGTAGCCAGCCATCTTTACGTAGCTCAGTTTCAAACTGGCTTGTGAGGGCTGCCTGCTCTAACACTGTGCAGTCGGGCAGGCTGCCCGGCCAGTGCGTTTCTGCACTCAGGAGGACTCCTCTGGCATCACACACCATCAGGCAGTTCAGGGAATGGAGACCCTTTCGGTTCACATAGGACAGGTCCTCAGCATTTGGTGCTTTGATTGCCACATGGGTGCAGTCAACCACCCCCAGCACTCCTGGCATGCCGGCCAGCCCATAAAAGTCATCCTTCAGGCTCTGCACAGTAGCTTCATCCTCAGGAAAGTGGATAAACTGTGAGGCTCTTTCCACCAAAGCCTCGGTTACATTGGCAACGCAACGGCTCATGGAGGCTTGACTAATGCCAATGGCATCCCCCATGCGAGTCTGGAAGGAGCCAGAGGTATAGAAACCCAACGCAGCAAGTATTTGTGTCTCCGGACTGATGGCCCTGGACCGCTGCGTAGGGCGTGAGAGAGTGGCTCCCAAGAGATCCACCAGGTAGTAAATGAACTGTCGGGGAAAGCCATATGTGGATACTAGATACTCGTCCGTGACATCCTCCAGCTTGAAACGATCCAAAGTCCTGTGTCCGCGGCCATAGAGCAAGAGGTCGCAATCAAGAACCGCGATAGGTATGGCCATGGCTGATGGCCAGGGGATTCCCTGGGGCTCCTCCGTGACAGGGCTTTCCCAAAGGCTTCACCTGCATAAAGCAAAGGGGAAGGAGGCTCAGAACAGTTGTTACTGACGAGCTCCGTTACTATTTTCCTTTTACTCTGACCATCCAGCAAATCTCTTTGCTTCTTTGTATCTACTTTTAAGAACACGGGGGTGGCAGCAGGTGGGCTCACCCCGGAGCCGACAGCTCTGCCCGGCGCTGGCAGGAATTTACCTCCCGTGGCGAGAAGGGGGCTGGAGCCGTCTCCAGTGGCCGCCGCCCGGGAAGGACAGACACGGACCTCGGACAGCCCGTCAGGGGGTTCCCACAGCCCCGGCGGGCGCTGCCTTTTTCGGCCCCGGGCGGCCGGACCCCCGCGGGCTCAGCCCGGCCCTTACCCGCCCCGAGGCCGCTCCCCAGCGCGTCCCCGCCGGGCCGGCCCCGCGTTCGCCGCGGTAGATTCGCCACAGCCAGGGGCTCCCGGCGGGAGCGGCACCGGGCGCTACCCCGCTTGTCTCAGCCCCGGCCACCTCCCGCCCCGCTGGCCCACGGCCCCGGCGCGGCGCGGGCAGGCGGGGAGCGGCGGCTCTGTGCGGAAAGTGCCGCCGCGGACACGCAGGCACCTCCCTCCTCCCCTCCCTCCCTTCTTCCTTCCTTCCCTCCCCCCGCCCGCAGCGGATGAAAACAAACAGCGGCGATGGCGATGGTGACGGCGCGGCGCAGCTCGCGGTTCTGAGGGCAGCGGCAGCCTTGGTCTGGCCCCCGGCCGCGCACCCCCGCCGGCGCTGAACTCCTGCCGAGACCCCGGGGCCGGCACCGAGGAGGAGAAGGGGTGCTGGCCGGAGCCTCGGGGCGGCCGCGGAGCTTGGAGGCGGCGGTCGCGGTCCCGGNAGAGGCCGGGGGGGAGCGGGGCCCCCGCGCGGGATGAGCCGCCGCGCCGCCAGCACTGCCGGCCCCGCACAGGTACCGCGGGCCCGGGCCGGGGCGGGGGGAGCTCCGGGGGCCTGCGGACCGCCCTTCGGAGGGAGCGGGTCGCGACGTGGGCCTTAAGCCTTGGGATGCGGCTTCGTGTCTGCGTTTTACTTTGGCT
This sequence comes from Oxyruncus cristatus, assembly GCA_013399855.1. Classification (NCBI taxonomy): domain Eukaryota; kingdom Metazoa; phylum Chordata; class Aves; order Passeriformes; family Cotingidae; genus Oxyruncus; species Oxyruncus cristatus. The sequence goes on from VXAY01002317.1 coordinate 882,808, forward strand.
TCGCTGCTGGCGGAGGTCGGTTCCCGACAGGCGCGTGTCGGCTGGGCTTCCTTTTCTTAACGGCTGGTGGCTGTCCGTGGAGACTGGGGGGGATAGGGCACGCTGGAATTTCTAAAAGTGGTGTCTTTTAAAATCTGTTGGAAATTTAAACTATGTTGGAAATAGTAGAATGTGAGACCGCACACTCCACAGTGTAGTTTTCCTGTAACATGCGAATTTGCTGTATGTTAGGAAAGATGGTCATGGTCTTTCTTTTCTCTTGGAGCTGTGGCTCTCAGTGCATCGCCAGAATCATTCCCGTGGATTCGGTGGGAGTAGAGACACCTTCCATGCCAGTGAACAGTAGAAAAGGGCTGCTTTGGACTAAGCGTATGAACTGCCTACTTACAGATGTCAAGAGCGGTATGACTAGGCACATAGCAAGGGGGAAAAACACGGTAAATTACTGCCTTAGCTGAAAATTAGTTTGCTATGCAAATGAAGTTTATAGCATCTCCAAATTATTGCAGTAGTGGCCTGACCTGGTGGCCCCCTCCTTTTTGTGGCAAGAAATAAGTCATTCAGATGAGCCAGGCTATATTTGGGTGTCTGGAAGGATCATATAGGATCACTTTGTTTTGTTTACATGGTATTGTTTAATCTTAACTTTTCTGAACATATGTTCGTACAAACAGTACGAGCTGTTTGTAGAAAGCTGGTGACTATGTTGGTGATTGTAGTGCAGGGTATGTAGAAGCAGATTCTGGTTTAGTCTGTATACTTTGGCTTGACAAACAAAATAAGAGGATGGACCTTTGAACTGATACCATTTTTAGACCTTAGGGAAGTACAGAATGTAACTGCCAGTCAACAGGAACTACTTAATTTTCTTTCTAAGTGAGTGGAGCTGGCAGTGCTGGCTTTAAGAAGATATTTACTAAGCTGCAGAATCATTTATTGGTTATGAAGTAAATCTGTCTCCTGATCAGGAGAAGAACTTATGTCTTTATCAGTCAAAACTTAGGCATGCTACAGAGCATTTGATTTCATAAGAATGTTTATATTATGTGAAATAGTTTTTCTGCTAGAGTCTACTCTAATTATCTCTTTAAAAAAATCCATAAACTTTAAAGAATGAGAGTGTCACACCTTAAAATTTAGAACTGTTCCCTCCCTCTCCCCACTTTTCTGACTAACCTACTAAGAAGGCAAAATGGAGATTAATATTTGGTGATTGTAGAATAATGGACTTTGGCTTGTAGGCCCAACCTTGAAACAGAACACTGTCTTTATGGAGATCTTTTTATAGTTGCTTATTAATGTGCCTAAAATACCTGCTTGCAGTGAAGCTTCTTGGTCATTGAAGGGGATGATTCTAGGAAAGCTTTCTTGGCAGTCAAGCCAAAGGCACTCTATTAAAAGCTTCAGAAAACTTCCATCTGCTTCTTGCTCACCTGAATGATTCAATGAAATTTTCTGAGCTTCACATGGGACATCCTTGGAGATTGGATTTGGATCCTGTATTAACAAAGTTCTGGAAGAGTGGTAGGGACAAGAGACTGGTCTAGTGGGCACAGTCAGGGAATGAACATCTGGGATGTAAGCTGTCCACAGTCCTCTCCTTACAGTGACACCCACTCTGGTTTTGTCCCTCTCTTTAATTTCACCCTGGGATAGGAACCATGAGTAATTATTTTGCATTGATAAATGTCTGTTTGAAAAGAAAGCAGGATGACTTTAAGTTGGAGCAGCGATGGCTCAAAGTGAAATGTAGGAGGTGATGGAAGCAGCCTACGTATGCTTTCCCCAGCAGCATGAATAATGCCTGGTATGTGTCAGGTGCTTCTGCTCTTTTCCTGTTTATGTCCATGTCAGACAGACGTACATGCTAAATGCCCATGTATGAAGCATGTACTGTAATGTCACGGTGTTCACAGGTGTTCCTGTGCACCTGTTGTGTGCTGGGTTACAGGTATCCGCCAGCAGCAGGGCTGTTCCCAAGTTGGAGCATGGCATGCTGGTCACTGTAGTTCCTCTGGGATGTACCGAGGCGTGAAGGGGAGGGCTCTTGCAGTTTGTTGCATCATGCAAACAGCGCCATCAGCTTATGCTGATGTGTCCTTCTCCTTGGAGAAGGAGAGCATAAGTAGCAGTAGAGTGTATAAGGCACAATGCTTAAATGTTAAACTGTTGGATAAACTCTCCCTCAACCTTGTGAGAAAGAATAAGGCTTTAGTCAAAAGAGCCACGTGTGGCAGTCCTCCTTTAAACATCCATCTTTGACATTTCTGTTCACAGCAAAGTGAAGACAGAGGCATGTAAATAAAAGCAATAGTATAAAAATGGGTGTTGCAGGAAGAGGGAGACAAAGCAAAAAGCCATGTGGACAAGATGCTTGTTTGTATCTGTGAATTCATCAGTTTACTGAAGGGATTACTTGGGTGACAGGAAATCAGTCATCTGTAGGTTTCTAACCCGGACCAAAGGTTATTTCCTTCTAGTTGTTATTCAGTGTAAAATTAGCCAGCATGTTCCTTGAACTAAGCGTATGCCACGCTGGCATTGCAACCCACAGAACCTGAGAGGTTCAATGAATTTGGTGGAACTAAGTTTACAGAATTTCCTTCCTGTTCCAGTCAGCTGTGGCAGCTAACCTGAGAGTACCAAAGAATTTTTGTAGATAAAAAATTGTAATTCTAGCTCCATCTTGACTCTTATCAAGAATTATTCTAAAGGTGAGCAGTGTCCTACACCTTAGCAGGTGTCAGGCAATCAGCAGAGGCCCTCCTACAAAAATGAGAAGTTGGTGGTTGTCAGATGACAGCCCTTACCTTACACATTTCAGGAGCTGAGTTCCCAAGTCCCATTTTCTCCCTGAAATTACAGATTCCTGACAGGAAACCTTGGCCCATACTTTCTGCTCTACTTCAGCCTCTGGTGAGTCAACTGTTGCTAGCAGTTGGAGCTTCAGAGGTAACAGTATGAATAACTACAGATAGTTTGAGATCTTTCAGGAAGAATCCAAATTGTGCTGCAGCAGGGCAGAACCATGAGGCTCTCATTCCTTGAAACCTCAATTTAAGACATGCCTCTGGTGGCTGTTTCTCTCCTCTGGAGATATTTGGGGGTGTGATCATTAGAACTAATTCCTATACTGCACCAAGAATCACGCAGATGATCATCTTTGTTTGCTTTCCTAACAGACCAGTGAGCCTAACACCTTCCATTAGTTTCCAAATGTTTTGTAGTAGTCGATATCAAAATTTTTTTCCAGCTCCATAAGGCAAGTATGTGTGCTTCATTTGAAGCTCTCCCACAACATCAGGAGATATACTTTCTTGCCTCTTTCTCCTGGGATTGCAAAAAAATGCCCTCTCACTTCTTTTCAAATTAAAAGCTAGTTTGATTTCTCTTGCTGTTTAAATGTCAGCATTCTCTTTGCTGAGGGGCAAAAAAAAGTATTTTTTTAGTGCAGTATTTTATCATCCGTATCAGCCAGGTTTTGTTGTAGATATCAGATCTCCTCAACCCTTACAGTGCTTCACTTAAAGAGTCAAAAGAATAATAACAGGTCATTCTTGCCTGTTTTATAGTTTGGTGGTTTTTGTTTTTGTTTGGTTGGTTGGTTGGTTTTGTTTTTTGTTTGTTTGTTTTGGGGTTTTTTGTTGTGGTTTTTTTTCAGTGGGAAGTGTCTATACTAAAGGGTTATTTTTTTTTAATTTGGAGTGCTGCATCAATTAAACATTTAGTGCTTTAAGTGCTGACTTCCTTTTGCACCCCCCTAAGGTAGAAGATGTCTGTAATCTCAGTCTACTGGAGGTAAAGTCAGGGAAAGAATGTATAATATTTTTGGTGAGGATGTTAAAATATCCAAAGGATAATTTGCTAATGCATCTGATGTTGAATGGCTCATGTTGTCAGTACTCAATTTAATTTATAATTTGTAACAAGAACAGCGCAGCACTAGGAGATGAAGTATGAATGTAGCCTAGGAACTTTTCAACCATATTATGTGTCCAACTTTCTTTTTATAGAGTCATTCAAAAACCAGCACCATTCTTTATAAGTTGCAGTATTCTTATCTAGCAGCCCATCTTGGATGATGCTTCTAAAGCATTAGGCCTTTATTGCTATTAACTGAGATATTTTGAATAGAAGTCCTGCATGTGTGTGGTCATTAAAGATAATATATCTTCTATGTGAACATGGTTATTAGCCCCTTCCTCCTGCTAGGCTTTAATTTGTATAAATAGCATACCCTGCTGCAAGTTCAGTCTTTGCTTAACAATTGAACTCTGAGTAACATTGTGCACAGCAGCTGCTTGTGCTCCCTGACCTCAGATCGCCAGCGTTTCTGTGATGAGCAGCACGTTCCGTAAATACGTGGTGTTTGACAAGCTGCTTCAGGCTGATTAGCTCTCTCAAAACAGCAACGGGAGTTAAGGGTGAATTAATACTTTGAAGGCTTATGAGCAAAAAGTACAGTTAATGCTACTAATTAAGGCATTCCTTTCCATGGTTAATAATCTATACGATTATTAACTTATATGTGAAGAAACTGACAGACAGCAAAATTGTGTTTTATCCCAGGCCATGTCACCTGATGGTGGCAGAAATGAGATTAGTGCCTTGCCCTGCCTCGCTTCAGATGCTGTGCAAGTTCATTGTGTTGCTAGAAACAATTGTATTTTGAAAAACAAGTCAGTGTGAATGTGAAAGCTAAGTATTTGTTATCAGAGCTTTCAAGAGAAATGAACAGAGGACTTTGGTCTATTCCTTCATAAAATTGTGTCTTTTCAGTTGGTTGTAGGTAGATTTATAGCTGTACAGTTTTACTACAAGCACTGTTTGTTAGAAGTAAAGAAGTGGTGTAGTGCATTCCAGCAGTGGTTTATTATATAGATTTAAATGTCTGCTGAAGTACCGCTGGAATACTGCTTTTAGAATTTCAGACTCAAGAAAACAATTTGGCTTTGTTTTGACCAGTGCTGATAGCTGAATATACATAATTTTTGAAGCAGAGACTGCCACGTCTCCTGGATAGCTTGGTACAGCATCCAGTCAATGTAGGAGTGTTTTGGGTGGGGTTTTTTGTGTGGTTTTTTTGGGGTGTTTTTATTTAGTTTGGTTGGTTGGGGGGGTTGTTGTTGTTGGTTCTGCTTTTTTTAATTAAGGTAGCAAAATCAGAGAACTTGTAGTGAGTTTTAATTCTGAACTTCCTTTGGGTTTTTTTGCATTATTTTTATCATTGCACTGACCAGGTAAACTATTAGTGCGTGTTTATGCCTCGTGCTCATACTCCAAAGTTCTTAGCATGTTAGCATTTTGACAGGTAGTGCGATTTGGTGCTTGTCATTCCTTTAAGGTGGCCTCTAGTGGCAAAAATATTTTGAAATCTAAACAGAAAGCTGAAGGAAGACTTCATTCCCAGACCTGTGCTATATTTCAGATTGCCATATGCAATGGACACTGATCTCAGTTCCCAGGACAGGAAGGACCTGGACAAGTTCATCAAATTTTTTGCTTTAAAGGTAACTTCTGCTTTGGACAAATGCCTCTTCTTTCCTGTATAAGAAAAAGACCCAACATACTTGCTGTGGCTAGAATAACCACATGGGGTTTGGGTTTCTTTTTTGGTTTTGCTGAAGACCAAAGCAACAAAAGGTGATGTCAAGTTTAGGAGATTCCTGAGAATAACTGTGAAAACATCGTTTCCCCTTTTTTCTACTTCAAATCCTCTTTCATACCCCAGAAGTGTCCTGCTTTAGAATCAGTTGTAGGCACTTCACACCTCTGTCATCTTTGGGTTTCTATCAACACAACAAACCATCCAGCTGTTAGGTGGTATCTTCTGCTGGACTCCACACTCTTTCTTTCCAGTGTATCTGAATTTTCACATTGCATCCAAAAGCAATAGTACCAGAATGTTCTTTTGAATTGTGTTAATAAGTAACTATAAAATTTGGCCTCACTTGGTACATAGATACAATTACATACTCTGACAAAGGCTTTGGTATACATGTACAGATTCACTTGACTTTCATTTAGTTGTCCAGGTTCAGGATATAATTGTACATTTTGTTTCAGTATTACTGAAAACTGCAACTTCTGATTGCAAAATTGACTTGGTCACCTCATGTTATCACAGAGAAAGGTCAGCCTAAAATGATTTTCTCTCCAAAATACATTTGCCTGTTACATGTAATAATTTAAATTGATTACACGTGAAGATCAGTGTAGCAAATTCTACTTCTCTATATCGTGGTCAGCCCTTTCATTTTTTTTACTTGAAACTTGCCTAACTTAGGTTCTGAACTAAGGGCTCTGCTGAGCCCAAAACATGAGTGTGTATCTTTTCCTTTCTATTCCAGACGGTACAAGTAATTGTCCAGGCCCGACTTGGAGAGAAGATCTGTACCCGATCATCATCCTCCCCAACAGGTTCTGACTGGGTAAAGTCATGTTTTTTTAAAGCAAATCCTTAACTCTGTGTGTGTGTGTGTGTGTGTGTGTGTGTGCACGTGTGTGTGTGCAGTCACACATGTGTGTATGGTGAGAACACAACATGATTGTTACATCTTGTGCAGACTATAATAACTATTCATAGGATGGCTGCTCTGTTCAGTTATGTTCATTGGGGTGTGGGGTTTTTTTTTTGCTTGTTATTGTCCATATGCAACAAATGACTCTGGACTCTTAAGGGCTGATTAGAGGAGAGACAAATTGTGCCTCTCAGCATCTTCTGCCAGCTAAGGCATGTTTCCAAGATCTTCTGGAGTTGAGGTGATGAGTTATTTTGTCAGAAGTTTGCAACTCTGCAATTCAGGACTTTGTAGTAATGGGCTTTATTAAAATTGAAAAGACTCAAGATACTTTGTGGGTGAAGATAGGACTCAAGTGAGGGAAAAGGAGTGAATTTTTTATGTCAGGATCTAGAAAAACATTTGAATTAGCAGCCAAGGAAATATTTCCAAATATGAAGAGCCTGAGCCCAGCTGGAAATTTTCTGTTTCATAAATATTTCAGTGGACACTGACCTAGTATGTTATGTATGGGTCTATGAGCCTGTCTGCAGTGCACCATTAGGCAGTTTTTCAAAGAAATAAAAAAATTGAATCATCTCTTTCATTCTGCAGTTCAATTTGGCAATCAAAGATATACCAGAGGTTACTCATGAAGCAAAGAAAGCCCTGGCAGGACAGCTACCCGCTGTTGGACGGTCTATGTGCGTGGAGATTTCTCTCAAAACCTCAGAGGTGAGAACTGAGTCAAAGTAGATGCCCTTTTTTGTGTGTGGGTTTTTTTTTACTTGAATCTTATATCACCCACCAGCGTGCCTTTAGTCCAAGACAATATCTCAATTTTATTAAGTTAGGTGGTATGCTAATGAAAAGAAATTTATTGTTTAGCAGAAGCAATGCACTGCAAATACGTGAGGTCAAACACACAAATGATAGAGCAGCAAAATTTAGTTTCTTAGACCATGAAGCCATTCTGAGGAAGGTATTCCCTCAGGTGATGTAATTGTGCAGTGAGACTTCCATTGCACCTTTTCTATCATTGCATTACAAGAAAGTGGGAGCCAGGAGACAAATCTTCATTGAGAGGTGTGGCCATTGCTGATCATTAATGAGATGTGAAAAAGTTTGTGTTCTGAAATGAGCCTTTGTTTGGCATCCTTTCTCTGATCCAGGGGGACTCCATGGAGCTGGAAATTTGGTGTCTAGAAATGAATGAAAAGTAAGTGCATTCTTCACACATTCTTTGTAGTTTCTAGCTGATTGAAAAGGGAAACGTGGCTAATCCGTGGTGATCAACGAGCACATATTGGCTGTGTGGCCAGGGACACTTCAGAGGGAACTCCCCTTTGTCTAATGCAGTAGTCAAACTGTTTAATATTGATGTCAAGAAAGTAAGCTAGTAATTTTATTCTTTTTCATTCTTCCATTACAATTAGTATGCTTCTTCAAATAATGATGAATGCTTTAAATACTGAAAAGATGTTTCTGTTTAACGGAACGCTGCATGTATTTTTTCAGCAATTACTTCTACAACAGGTGACGAAGTTGAAGTAGGACTCTTAGCTGGTTGGTCAATACAGGTAGCCACACTGGGCTTTCATTTTATCATTTTGGCAATAAAATTGACATTAAACAACCAGCCTAGAGTAATTTTTATTTAAAATAAAATAAAATAAAACCCAGCCACAAATCAAAACACACAACCAAACGCCCAAAGCAAACAAAACCAAGCAACTTAGTTGGGAACAGAAGACTAATTTTTTTCCCTTGTGTTCTACAGGTGTGACAAAGAAATCAAAGTTTCATACACTGTATACAACAGGCTGTCTCTATTGCTGAAGTCTTTGCTTGCTATAACCAGGGTAACTCCAGCCTACAGGCTCTCAAGGAAACAAGGCCATGAATATGTAATATTGTACAGGTGAAGTACATTTCCCATTTGAAATGCAAATACAGCAGAAACTCTAGAGTTGCACAGTGTAGCTGCAAATGTGGTTTAAAAGGGACGAGTAATAATAAAATCAAATTATTTGGATTTAACTACTACTGATCAGTGAGAGAAGAAAACTTTGGGCTATGTATCACCTTATAGCCTCCACTGGAGCCATTGGAAAAAAAACTAACCACAGGCTGTTGAAGTGTTGTTTCCCTACCATGTTGGGAAGAGTAAAAAAATTCTACGTGCAAGCACGGGTAAAGTGCTTATTAGCATCCAGTTGTTTGGTGCCTGGCCTGTATTTGGTAAATGCCTGTCTACATTGCACATACCTGCAATGTGTACTTCTGCCCTGCTGCTCCATTTTAAAGATGCTTTATATCACTTCACATTTTTGATCTGAACTGTAGACTTACCACAGAAGTTTAAAAAACTTGAAGAGAAATTTCCTATTAAGCTACCATTTTTTCTTCCTTCTTCTTTTTTAAATGAGATGTTCTCCTCTGAAGTAGCTGGAAGGCTTTTTTGAGATGGGCATTCTAGCCGTTTCTTTTGTTTTTTATTTCCTGAAGAGGAAAAGTAGTTCCAGCCTTTCAACTCATAAATTAAATTGAGATATGTATAGCATTATGTCCCCAATGGACCTAATAGCTTTTCTTTTTCCTTTTGCTCTAGGATATATTTTGGTGAAGTGCAACTCAGTGGCTTGGGAGAAGGTATGATTAGACAACACACAAACTAGAGCAGAACTGTTTTTCATGCCGACTCGCCTTTTTTTACTATTCCTAAGTGCCATGAGGTTTACATATGCTTTTTATCTGGATCTGCCAGTGAAGGCTTGTGTCATAAGTTACCAAGTATAACGGTGGTAATTGGACAAAGTCTGGGGTGGTTGCCATTTGACTCTAGTGATCCAGAACTGAAATAAGAAGGTGGAAGTATGTTGTTAAGGGGTAGGACTGTTAAAGAAGATCATGATCTGCTAAGGAACAAGAAGCACTTCAGAACAATATTTTAAGATAGGAAGATAACCAAGATAGGAAGCACCATCAGAAGTCTTGCAGGTGAAGCCTACCACCAAGGCAGCCTAGTGCCGCTGCTTCGTTACAGGTTTTATGTATGTCTTTGGAATTCAGATTGCAAGGGATAATGGAAACACTATAGAATTAAGATAATGTGACCTCAGAATAGAAAAGTGCGGCATGTAAATAATCAGTGAAACTGATAGTCATTCCTTAACCTTACAGGTTTCCAGACAGTCCGTGTTGGGACAGTGGGTACCCCAGTGGGCACCATCACTTTGTCTTGTGCCTACAGAATCAACCTTGCTTTCATGTCGACCAGGTAAGAAAATGTGATTATGCCAGAAACTGTTTTACAGTAATGTGCTATTAAACCCCTCATGTTCTGAGCCCCTAAATCTTTCCCTTCCGCTTATCCTTTCCTGCTGAGATTCTCCTTCATGGAGAATACTCTCTCTCATGCTTAAAGTCTTGCAGCAAGGGGAGTATTTGGGTAGCCCTGAGCCAGGCTCTAGGAATCCAAATTGTTGATGCATGCCTGGAGTAACAGGACTGAATTATTAAAGATGCTCTGGTCCCATTAATAGACACAGGGGTTTTCTGTGAAGGCACCATGAATTGGGAAGAGAGTAGAGAGAAGAAGCCAATAACACCATTGCTTGTTGCCTTGCAGGCAGTTTGAGAGGACCCCTCCTATCATGGGGATTATAATTGATCACTTTGTGGACCGTCCCTATCCCAGCTCTTCACCCATGCATCCCTGCAATTACAGGTGAGGAAATACTGAGTTGAAGTTGTGGGCCATGGTGAAGGCATCAATTATGCCCAAATACAGAGCCTTTTCCACTATTTGCTGACTGCATGGGAAGGGACACTGGAGGATTAGCGTTAGTCATATAGATGTGGTTGAGCTTGTGATGAAGGTTGACATTTTCCTCCTCATATCTAGACGACTGAGTGAGCAAGCCCCAGTATTTTCCCAAAGTCCTTACAGAAGCACTTGGACACAAAGGATATTTAATCTTGGCTGCCTTCAGGAATTTGGAAGTGTAATGGTTAATCCTGCTGTCAGCTACATGTCCAGATGCATGCATCTCCAGATACTTCCACTGGGGGAAGATCAGAGTTTAATTTCTCTTTGTAGATGAGAGGTTTGTCTTCTCTAAAGTGTGTATGAGGGCATTCGAATTGGGACCAGTGGTGTTGTTTAACAGTGGTTGTTAACACCAAAGCCAGTAGCATTAGCTGGTATAACAAAAGCATTAGTTAGAAACACCTCTTTTTTTTTTTATATGGGGGTAGAAGGCGAACGCCTGAGGAAAATGAAAGTTTTCATACCTTGTTTTCCTCAGTTCTGCAAAGTAGATGAGAGCCCTTCGTAATTCTCCTTTCAACTCCACCCAAATACTCTCAGTCTCCCTGCAGTGTTTGTCCCAGTGTGTTTTACCATTTGTTTGTTTCAAGGAACATTTCCAGTTAGAAAACTATTCTTTTCTTGCTGCTTTAGAGCTGGTGAGGACAATGGTGCAGTATACCCCTCAGTAGAAGATTCCCAAGAAGTGTGTACCACATCTTTTTCCACCTCTCCTCCATCTCAGGTAAGAGAAACCAGGCTCTCCTTAATTTAGATAGAGCAATTGCTGTTAGGGTAGTGTGCATATTTCTACATCAGCTATTGTGCAAACAGGCAGCCTCCTGCTGTTAATTAAAATTTAATGTGTGGGTTATTTATGTCATTATACTCTGAGTAAAACCTAGTTAGATACTAATTTCAACAAAATTCTGGGGGACTAGAAAGACTGAATTACTGAGAAAAATTAAAAGATCCTACTCCTGTAGCTGGGCTGAGATGTGCTTGAAGAGGGTAGCAGGGTACTTACACATTTGCATTCTGATACTGTAGGAAGAGGAATTCAGGACACTGATGCCAGACAGCCTAATTGCAGGTAACAGACTGACATTTAGAAAGAAACATTGAAATACCAGAAATACCAGAAAGACTGAAAAAAAGACAAAAGCTGTATTTGTTGGACCACCTAAATGTAGTTGGGGCAGCAGGAATAAGTATCAGCAAGAAAAAATTGGGTCATAGTATTGAACATGGGATTTAATACTCTATAATTCCACCTGCCCATGCAAATTTCATTTAAGTTTCACTTTTAAAAGAAATAGTGGCTTCCTGTTGAATATCAAAACCAGAAACTCCCAACTTCTTTTACTGTCCTATGTATCTGACTCCACAGTTCTGTATTTTGAAGACTTGGCCAGAGTTGCAGTTGTTCTATCGCTTTAAGTATTCAGGAATGCCCTGCCTTGTTCTCCAGCCAAGCAGATGGCTCTACTGATCTTTAAAGACAATCTAAAGACTCTAAATCTCTTTTGCTGTCGATGTGAAACATAGAATGAAGTATAATTGGAATGCTGTTCCACACTGAAAGAATTTGCCATGGGTCTTTCTGCTGCTTCAGAGGAATTAGTGTGCGTGGTTTAGCAGAACTTATTCTGCTGTGTGAATGAGCTATAAATGAGCCTTTCTTAGGAAGCGTTTTTTTGCCAAGTGGATTTTGGGTGACAGGGCATCAGGCAATGTTGAACTAATTAGCCAGCACTCACACTAAGTCTAATGGAATAAAGCATCTCTTATTCTGCAATACACAGTTCAGGAAATGAGTTTGTGGCTGAGCTGTGTCCTGCATTTTCATAAAATGGGTTAAATACAAAAGGTTTCATAAGGAAATTTCCACTGGCTTGCTTGTGCCAGTGTTACTTAACAGTAATAGTGCATGTAACTACATTAAAGTTGACATTTTTCCGGGGGTCATGAGCTTTGCTGTCACTGAGGGGGAAAAGCTTTATGAAATCACATGAACCTTGAGGATTCACATTAAGTATGAGCCTACATTCCTGCTTTTCCTGTGGTTAATAGTTGGCATATGCTGTACCCTTATTTATAAAGCAACTGCCAGTCTTTATTATCAGTTAGAATTTTAAGGCTGTCTTGGCAGAGTGGACTTCAAAGCAAATTAGAAGGGAAAAAATAAGTTAATTTCTTTCTCCAGGTTTCTGTATACAACTTAATATGTAGGAAAATACTGGGAACTGGGTGGTTTTCTAGGCAAATTTTTCAAATCTCTACCTGCCTTCCCAGTGAAAGTGAGGCCTAACCTGCATGATACAAGGGAATAGCTGCTCCCTTCTCCCTGTGAGCTTGTGTAGCATATCTGTGTGTGTGTGTGTGTTGTGAAGTAGCCCAAATTTTAGGAGAGAGTCTGGCCATGAATAATTCCCAGAGATGAAGCTCAAGCTTTCTTAAAAATGAAAATTGTCGGTAGGAAAATGACTTGGGGGAGTTATGGGACTGAGCTGGGTTTGACTTGCCCTTTTTGCGTTAGTACCCTCTGTGAGACTGTTTACTTCTGCAGCTTTGCTCCCGTTGATGGAGTTCTCTCTTCACATCTGTGTGTTTGAATTACACTGTAGTCTGGGTACCATTTATTTTAAGGGTGAAGCACAGACCTGCCAAGATATGATCCCTTGGGAAGTTGGAGGATAAGGAGTATGGATGGATGGAGAGTATTGAAATACATGTAATTTGTAAATTCAGAAAAAATTATTTGACTTTTTCTGGCATCTGCTCAGTCTTCTCCTTGCTAATTGGCTTGTACCAGTTATTATTAGCTGTGGAACAGAGTCTCTGGCAGTTAGTCCATGTCAGGGGTCACTGAAATATTACCTGTGTTCAGTGGTTCACTCAGATTCTTTACAACATGAATGTGCTTCTGCCAGTACTGAGATTTCTCTATGTGTAGGTGTGGCTGCTGCAGCCAAAACCTCTTCACTAGCATTCAGTTCATCCAACTCTTCATAGTTCTTCTCTGAAGTCCTTTTCTCTCTCTTTCTCTCTCCCCCCTCTCACTCTCTCTCTTTTCCTTGTTCCTCTGTTTGTCTGTATCTGTGCACAGTGTGTTTTTACTGTCACAAAGGCACATTTTCAGACCCCTCCTCCTGTGGTGACGGACACCTTGAAGGTCCCAGTGATGGGACTGGCCTTTTCACATCAAGTGAGTTGTCAGTAGAGTACGCTATATATGGCCAGAGTAGGGTTCTGGCATGACAAAACAAATACAGGAAAGTACAAATTTGACAATGTGGAATGTTTGTTGTGCATGGGAAAGACTGGGGAACCCACAATGGGCCAGGCACATTATCGAGACTGGCTTCTTAAATGCCTTTGCAGATGAAGGTCTCCTAAAGACAGGATAAGCACCCCTAAAAACACAACAGCTGTCCAGGATTGTTAGTGAAAGACATAAGTAAGGCACAGTTCTGAGAGTTTTCTGTTAACAGCCACTGTCCCTTAAACCTTACAGTCATTAGTGCTCCAATCAGCTTAACCAGCCGTATGTGAGTAAAAGTGCTGTTCCTCATTCTGACCCCTGTAAATTACGTCAGCCTTGGTGCTGCTGGAGCTCACTGAGCTCTGGAAGAAGTGCTCCTCTTGAGCTCAAGCAAGCCAGAACAGGAAACCTGACTGGGTAGATTTCTACCTGGGGTGTGTAAGGAACTTCTCCCGGGTTTCACTGGTTCCAACACTTCATTCCTAAAGCAATCTTGCTAGGCTTAGCTTCCCAGTTCCCTTTACCTTGCACATTTATGGGACTCTGTATTCTTTTGCTGAAGCTATTTGAACAGTCCTGGAAGATCAGCTGTTTTAATGTGCAATGGGAGTGGGTTCAAACAGTTGATAGTGTAGTTGCTTTGGCATGAAAAAGTATTAAATATTAGTTCTTTAGTAAGTAGATGATGGCATTCATGCTTTTTCCAGTATTTGAAACTGTCCTGTAGGCAGAGCTTCCCTGGGACTGGATGTCAGTCATACCCTGCTCAGCTTCCTCCTAGGAGGAGAAGGAAGGCAGTGTAGGAAGCCAGTCTTGTTTTTCCCTGTCAAGGCCCAGACTTAGTCCCCTGGACTACTATCAAATAGTCCTCTTAGCAACAATAACTTTTTAAAGCAATAACCTTCATTATTGATTCCACTGAATCAGTGGAATCCTTCTGCCAGCCTGAAATGCTGTGCCTCTGACTCTTCCTCTTCCTTCTTCAATGACTGGTGATTATTCAGACTGTGGGGCATTCCCCTTCCTCTCTCTCCCTTTGCCCTTCTTGTTTTTTCTCGTCTTTCTTAGCTTTCCAGCTCTCGTCTTTCCTATCAGCCTGCTGCCCTTGGAGTTGGATCAGCTGACATGGGGTATCCTGTACTCTTTGCTGGTGGCTTGAATGCTGCACACCCTCACCAGGTACTTGTAGAGAGTAGAACCAGCGTGGCTGGTATTGCAGCCATTTGTGTCACTTGTACGTCTGAGAGAGGCATTGAAACTAGTGCATGCACTGATATCCTGTCTGTCAGGAATGAAAAGAATGTAAGATAAATACAGAGAAAGCACAGCTTCCACAAGAGCTGGGAATTGGCTCCTCAGCATTCCAGAGTTTACTGGGGTAGGAGTCACGTGGAAAAACTACACTGAGAGAGCAGGCACCAAACCTGTTTGCCTGTACCCGCAGATCACTGATTCCAAACTTTGCCTGTCTTACAGAGCTGCTGCCCCCCTATAACTATGCAAGCACAGTTCTGTAGTCTAGACATAGGATACGCTGACAGTCCTTATTGGCATATTTACATTCACTCATCAGACAACTAAGCAGAGTTGACAGAAGTCTCTTTCTGCATGTGACATTGCTGCTACACCAGAGTTTTGCTGATATGGTGATAACAGAAGAGTTTCAGTTGGAATGGTCCCACAATGAGCATCCAGTCCAACTGCCTGTCCAGTTCAGGTCTGACCAAGTTAAAGCCTGGTATTAAGGGCGTTGTCCAAATGCCTCTTAAACACTGACAGACTGGGGGCATCAACCACCTATTTAGGAAGCCTGTTCCATGGTTTGACCACCCTCTCAGCAAAGAAAGGCTTCCTAATGTCCAGTCTAAACCTCCCCTGGTGCAGCTTCAAACCATTCCCATGTGTCCTGCCACTGGATCCCACGGAGATCAGCACTTCCCTTTCTAGTTCCCCTTCCCAGGAAGCTGTAAGGACCCATGGGCTTGTAGCAAGAGGATGTAATTTTTTTTTTCCCACTCCTCTCCTTGAAGCAGAGGACTTACAGCCAGAGAGCTCTGCTGTGTAAAACAGGCCTGAAGTGGAGAGGAGTAGAGTAGGAAGGGAATAAAAAAAGTTTGTATTGTGGTGATCACCTTCTACTTGACACCTCTCTCAACCTTATGGGGTCTAGAGCCCAGTCATATGCCAAAAACCTCAAAACTTCAGCCCAATGTAATGGAATCTGCTTTGTAATCAACTGTAGTGTTTGTTTGATTTTGAGGTAACTAACTCAGCTGTTCCTCTCCGTCTCAGTTGATTGGTCCAGGCAAAGAGGGGGGAGTTCCCCCAGTTCCCAGCCAGCCAGCACATGGCACTCAAGCTGACCAAGAGAGGATGTGCACCCCACTGGATGGAGTCCACTACTCAGCAGCTACTCCTTCTAGTAGGTAGGTTGGTTTTAGATGATCCACCTCTTGTGCTATCCCATTTATAATCCTATTAAGATAAAACTCCTTGTTTTCTCCTTTCTATCTATTGTTTGTGGGGTAACTACTGTCTTTTCATCCCCCAAAACAAAGTACAGCTTTCTTTAACTGGGGCTTTTTCAGCCTTTCTCCAAACAATGATCTTGCCCATTTATTTAAACCTGTTATGCAATGTAGCATCCTTCTGTTATGTCAACTTTAACTTCATTACCAGTTTTATCTTTTTTTTTTTAAATCTCTCTGCCAGTTTTGCTGATTGTAAAACAAGATGAAGTGAGTTCACAAATGAATCTTAAATGCTATCTAAGTAATCCTCTTTCCATGAGACTAAGCCACTTTTTTTTGTTTTAAAGTTCTGAATACCTGTGGTAGGACCCGAGACAGGTCACAGAAGTAACTAATAGCCATGCAGCAAATTAGTCATACTGGGAGTGGCTGTTGCAATATAGTAGACGACTGCATTTGTAAACTGAGTGGCAGATACAATTCTGGTTGTTGCCCTCACCCCAGAGGTCTGTGACTACTGTTTTACTGAAAAAATAAGTGATGAACAGGAATTGCTGTGAACATGCACATGAAGTGTAAAGTCCACCTCCAAAAAGAAAAGCTGATTTCAGTTGGCAGCAACTTTTCATTCAACTAAATAGTTTTTGTCCAGCTTTAAACAAAAATCTTGATTGCACAAGTGTCCCACTCTTCTTTGGTGCTCACAACTGAGGAGGAGGAACATGTGGTACAACAGCAAAGATTTCTGTTGTTCCTCTTCCAGTATTAGGAGTAAACCAAGAAAAATGAAGGAGTCTCATAAAGATTTGTCTATAGATTTGTCTGTATTGTTTGTGCCGTAAGTCACTAGTTACCTATTTTCCTCCTCCAGCGAGGACACAGAAACAGTATCAAACAGCAGTGAAGGAAAGTGTGGCTCCCCCCATGACCTTTTGGAAACCATCTTTGTCCGGAAGGTGGGAGCATTTGTCAACAAACCCATTAACCAGGTAACGAGCAGTAGATCTTCTCAGAGGGCACCATAAGACCCTTCTTCTCCCATCTGTTCCTACACAGAGGAGCAAAAAGCACCCCAACGCCCGGGCAACCCCAGAGATTGAGAGTGCATATTCCTGCCTGCTGCATTTCCCTACCAGGTCTTACCATAGGCTTGTTTTTCATGAAATCCTTGTGGGATGTGACAGCCATTGAATTTGTCCCACTTTGCCAACACCCTATTTGAGAATAGAAGACTTGATACTGCACTTGGGTCTTGCAATGATCTGCCACTACCACATATTCATAAGCTGGGAAAGCTGGTAGGAAGCCTCATTTTCCTTGAAGGGACAAGCAGTAGACCAGTTCATCATTACTAAGCAAGCATTTAGTTCTGCCCAGTTCCTAGGGCTGTTGTTCTAGGCCTTTTGGATGGATGAAGAATTCTTTGAATTTTTAGCAGTTTGTTGATCTTTGCCTATATTTTACAGAAAGTATATAAGCAGTCTCACCTCAGGGTATGCATTAGGTCAGCTGAGTATCATCTCTCTATTTTATGCCTGTAAAATGAGGTTGTCAGCCTCCTGCCTAACTGCTGACATGATCTTGGGCCATTTTTAGCTGGCCTGACAAAGACGTTCAGTATCCTGTTCTGTGCTGGGTAAGCAGAGCATCTTAGTGAAATTCTGTTTGCTGAATCTCCTCAGGTGACCATGGCCAACTTAGACATTCCTTTTGCCATGTTTGCTCCCAAGAATGTTGAGCTGGAAGATAACGACCCCATGGTAAGCCTCTTCCAGAGGTATATGTGCCTTCTCAGCAACCCTTATGCAAACATCCATGCTATTCTCTTCCTTGAATACACTTTGTTTTTTGAGAAAATAACTAGTTACTCAGATTTGTTTGATTTCAAGAAGTCTCCGTGTTGAAGTCTTGGGCTCTCTAGACATGCAAATAACAGCATGTGTTTGCTGCCCCTGCTGTAGTGTGTTTATTGTCCAACCTCCTAACTGCCCCCACGCTGTCAAAATACACAGACAGACATGATCATAAGATCAGTACTCACCATCTTTGATTTCTTGGGCAGGTCAATCCTCCTGACTCCCCAGAAACTGAATCTCCTCTACAAGGCAGCTTACACTCAGAGGGCTCCAGTGGCAGCAGCACAGGGAACACCCATGATGACTTTGTTATGATCGACTTTGTAAGTGCCCCCATCAGTGCTCTTACATAACACCTGCATCTTAGGTGGGCTTCAGGTGCTGTACAATGGCAAATGATGTAAGAGTAGTTTTCAATGGGAGTGGAAAAGACCCACGATTCACGGTTCCAAACTAGAGCTCAACAATCACAGAACTGCAAAGACACTGATACTTGGAATCAGCAGCTACAAATTAAGTACCTAGAGTTGGCATCCTTTCTCTAATGCCTAAAGGAGCCAGATTCCAAAGAAATGCTCTTTTCCAACTGCTCAGCAATCACAGATCTTGGCTGTTCTTCAGTTACTTAATGTGCATTATTGCAGCGACAGTTGTAATGCCAAGATGTTTACTAATAGCAGGTAATGACTTTATCTGAGACTATAGCAAAAGGGAAGCCAATGTCTCTGGGAATTAACAGCAGTATCTTTGATTCTAGAAACCAGCATTTTCAAAAGATGACATTCTTCCAATGGACCTGGGGACGTTTTACCGTGAGTTTCAGAACCCCCCTCAACTCAGCAGCCTCTCCATTGACATTGGAGCGCAGTCCATGGCAGAGGATTTGGTATGGAGCCCTGAAATTTATTTTTGTGGCAATCGTATGTACTTTATAATGCTCTCCCCTAGTTTGAAAAAAGTATCTTCATAGAATCATAGAATAGTTTGGGTTGGAAGGGACATTTAAAGGTCATCTAGTCCAATGTCCCTGCAATAAGGGATCTTCAACTAGACCAGGTTGCTAAGAGCCCCATCCAATCTGACCTTGAATGTTTTCAGGGATGGGGCATCCACCGCCTCTCTGGGCCACGTGTTACAGAGTTTCATCACCTTCATAAAAAAAGAGTCTTATATCTAGTTTGAATCTACTGTCTTTTAATTTAAAACTATTGCCCTTTGTCCTATTGCAACAGCCCCTACTAAAAAGTCTGTTTCCATTTCTCTTAAAGGTCCCCTTTTAGTACTGAAAAGCCACAGTAAGGTCTCCCCAATAAGGTTTCCCCAGAACCTTCTCATCTGCAGGCTGAACAACCCCAACTCTCGCAGCCTGTCTTCACAGGATACGTTCCAGCCCTTGAATAATTTTTGTCTCCTTTGGACCTGCTCCAAAAGCCCCCATGTCTTTCCTGTACTTCTCAGAAGAGGGACCCTGTCTAAAGGGGGGCTCTCATTAATATGTTCCAGACAAATGCAGATTTGTGGCACACCTGAGCCTCTGAAACTGGTGTGTTTGTCTTGAAGCTGAAAGCTGCTGCTGCTTGCTTGCTTTGGCTGCCATTGAAACTCCCCAAATTAGTCCTCCCTCTGGGGTGTCAGACCTGTGGCAAATCAGGTCTGATCTTGCAGCCTGAGCAGAGGTAAGGTCCCGGCGTGGCTGGTGAAAGTCATGTCTGGCTAAGTGCTCTATTGGGCTCTCTGGCATTTAACATACTGTGGAGAAAAATGAATACCAAAGGCTGAGCTTCAAGTGACTTGACGAAGGCAGTGACATGAGCAGGTTATTGTGCTGCAGCTGGTGGCAGGGATTGCACAAGGAAAGGCCCCAGTGCACCTCCTGTTCCTGCAGAACAAACAGACTCTGGGCAGAGTGCCCTCGTCAGGGTCACTTGCTGGATGCTGCCAGAGGATTCCTGGTTTTGTGCACGTGGGAAGGGGAGCCCAGAGCAGTGGAGAGGGACTGCAGGACTCAGAAGCAAGAGTTTTAATTCTACAGTGTGTGTTTAAAGCTTTCTTCTGTCTGCTGTGAATAAGCCCTGACCTGCACGTTTCTTTACCCTTCCAGGACTCATTACCAGAGAAGCTGGCAGTCCACGAGAAAAACGTCAAAGAATTTGATGCTTTTGTAGAAACCTTGCAGTGAAGCTGTTTCCCAGTTTTGCTGCAGCAGTTCTTCCTCCTCAAGGCATCCTGGAGATGACATCAGCAAATATCTCTATCGCCC
Organism: Oxyruncus cristatus; assembly: GCA_013399855.1. NCBI lineage: Eukaryota > Metazoa > Chordata > Aves > Passeriformes > Cotingidae > Oxyruncus > Oxyruncus cristatus. Next base: position 902,971 of record VXAY01002317.1, read on the forward strand.
CTGCTCTGCCTTTTGTCTCACATTGACTAGTTCCTTCCATCAAGTGGGCTTTCTTTGATTGCTCTCTTAAACAGCAGATACAGCTCATCTGCTGATTTTCCTCAACTTTTCCACCCTATAGTTCTGGACCGCTTTTCCTGCTCACAGTCAGTTTTGAATTTAAGACTTCAGTAGGGACAAGGAAGTCAAACTCCAGTGTATGAAAACTATTTTTTCCTCAGTCTGTTCTGTGTGGAGGGGCTTTGTGAAAGGTTGCCATATGCTTCCTCCAAGGGTCCTCTGGTGTAAGTTCCCTAGGTAGAGCTTCTTGCTAACAGACTTTTTCCTACAGTCTCCGATCCTGTTAGAGCACAGAAAGCTTTGGCTCATTTCCAGGGTCTGTGAGTTCAGCAGATTCAACAGTTTTCAGTCCAGGACATCCATTCCGCAGAACGGGGCATTTTATTCTGACTTCAGTGTGCGTGCCTGGAGCCCAGAGAGAGATGTCAGCTTTGGGACCTGTGTAACACAAGTTACCTTTGTTTTCCTGCTTCCAAGGAACTGGGTCTCTACACAGTGGTTTGGTGCCAGGCCCTCTGTTGGGTGGCTGAGCAGCCGGAGTGAAACTGCAGAAGCGCTTTCCGCATTTCCTTCCTGAGTGCACTGACATTCGGCCATGCTGAGCTCAACAGTGTTGACTGTTGGCAAACCTGCATGTAGCAGCTGCGATGATGCTGAATTCATAGTCTCTGCTTCTGAAACGTAACTGTAAATACTAGGAATCCTATTTCATTAGGGTTATGTAACTAGTAGTCTTAGTCCAAGATTCTTTCCTCTAATCCTTGCAAACCTTCCTGCTTTATGGTTAATAGAAGAACTTAAGAATCAAAAAATATTTATTGCTTTTAAAGAAACCTATATTTAAAAAATGTTCTGTTTTCATGTAGTAGTGCAGGTCATTCTGCCCTGGATCACTGCCGAGAGCAAGTGTGCCATGGAACCCTGGCCAGTGAGACTGGTCTCTCTTTGCAGGAAAATATCCAAGATGTTTATTTTCTAAGACAGACTTGATTAATATTATACTCTGTTTTGGGGACTGTGTGTCCATTACATCTAGTCAGGGCCCAGTGGAGTGGAGTGGCAGAGACTTGGTAAAAAGCTGTTTTCTGATAGGCATGGATGAATTTGCAGTGTTCTTCAGCCATTCAGAAGGCAGCTTCTTCAAAGAAGCACATTTTTGGGGAAGCTTTATGGTACTTTTTAATCAGCTGGCTTCTGAGTAGCTGAAATTTTATTTTTGTAATGATCTGGCCATCAACAGTGTGACTGGCTGGCAGTGCCCTATGGTTGATTTGGCTGCTGTGTGTCTTTTGCCCGATGTAAGGATGGGAGGAGAAACAGTGACACTAAACAGAAGCTTGGATAAGGTGGATTTTCTTGTGGTTTTCTCTCCTCCTCCCATGTGTAACTAGAGTGAGCAACTGCAAGACCCCTTACTGTCTTAAAACACTTTTTCTTTCTTTCTCCAGAGGTGAGGTTGTGTTGCCTCAGTACTGAGGAACCATCTTAATTTCCTCAGTGTGTCCAAGTAACCAGCCTTCTAGTTAGTGCAGTATGGCAGCTTCTTCAGCTTTGCTGCATTCATAGTTGAAAGATACTGCCTGCAGCTGACAGGGGAACCACAGCTTCACTCCAGAACACTATTTCTTTGCCACTGCTAGAGCAAGGAGACAAGTTCAGAATAGAGCTTATTGTAAGGTCAGAGCAATGCAATGCTTTGAATTTTCCCAGCTTTTTTGTTGAGTGATGTGTTTGGTGGGAGGCCATGTGAGCTTTAAAACTCTAGGTAAGAGCTTTATTGAAGGAAAGTTACCCACCAGAACCTTTTTAGCTTACTCAACCGATTCAACTTTTCAGCAACCTCACATGGAAATTGCCTTGTCCTTGCAAAGTAAAATGCACAAACATTTAAGAAAACTTCAAAGATAAACAGTTCAGGGCTTAAGTTACATGGGCTTTAACAAATCTTTGATCCCCACAGCCAGAGCCACCTTGTTTCACAGGTAGAAGGGCTTGCAGAAGGATTGCATTAACACAAGGAATTAATGGATCAGCTGGCTCTCATCTTTGCTCAGGAAGCTTGTAGTAAGTAGCTCAGACAGGTGGTTGTCACCTTTCTCTAGTGATAATATGGGCTGCAGAGCAGCAGAGAGGAGGCAAAGTGCTGGTTCACACTGTATGAATGGAGAAGAATAGTCAACATTGAACGTCATCTAGCCAGCACTCCTGCTGTGCTCTTCTCCCACTGCCAAGCCGTGGAGCTGGCAGAGAGCATGCCATTCTTGCTAATCCCATCTAGAAGGTCAGTGCTATTACTTGTGCTCATTTGTTGATGTAGTTCCTAACATGGCTACAGCTCCCACATCTCATAAGGCAGAATGTTGGTGTGGCACGGGTTTTTTTGTATTTCAAAAGGCTGGAAAATTGCCTATATAAGCTGCTAGTGTTGAGCTGGATGGCCATAGCAATAAGAGATTCTCCAGGGCTGAGTTACGTGCCTCTTCTCTGGACATTCCTCAGTTTCAACACATAGTTGCTACATCTAGGCTCCAAGTTTCCTGGCCACTGCACAAAGGAAAGATCTAGCTACTGCTGTGGCCTGCCACAGGTTGTGTTATGAAGGCTGTTTATTTTAGCAGCTGTCTGCTTGATTCGATATTAAGGACAGTATGTATGTAGCTGCTGATTTACAGATACTTTGGGTGGAGGGAAAGGCTCCTCAAATTGTATTGTTTTGGAAAGTCTCCAGTGTACTTCAAGTATTCACAGGATTTCCAATAAAACTTTTACGTAAACAACACTCTGCTTTTCTCCACGTGTACCAACAGGTCTGGGACAGTCCCACCTTCATGCTCTTCCTCCTCCAAGAAACAGAACAGTCAGAGAGTTGCCTGTCAGTGAGTGCAGGATGGAGCACGTTGCTGCCTGCATCAGAGAGGCTAAAATGGACTGGTACATTACACTTGCAGCAGTCAGTGAGATTATAGTGAGACCAACCTGCTGGAAGGATAGTGAGGTACAGGCAGAACAGGTGCTGGGCTGGTTCCAAATGAAGGTGGGGGGAAGTGTTTTCCTCGGTGAATTGGGAAACCGAATTATCTAGATGTCCCACCCCCGCTGAAATATTAACTTGTCCCTCAGGGAAAGGGGTGGAAAAAGGGGGCAAGAAAACCCCATCAGCAGAATTTGCATTGTACTTTGTTGCTACTACATGTTTAAAGTGTGGGAATGTTTTGAGCTGATAGGAGAGTTAGACTAATAAGATGTGGAAAGAATAACCATACTTAAAAGCTGTATTCTAGTATTGCCTAAAGTTAACACTATATAACACAGGATGGCACGTAGGGTGCCAGTACCTTCCCTTTAAAGGAAAGACAAGATAGTAAAAATCTGTAAATATAACAACTGCTGATTTAAGCTGCAGCGTAAAGGGTGTCTGGTTATTATAAAAAAGACAGAGTGGATAAAATGGCAGGAATGGGGGAAAAAAAAGACTGTATATTGGAAGCTTCTATGACAGGAAATATTGCAGCTTGGGGTACAAGGGGAACTATTAAAAGCAGTATTTCCTTACATCTTCAGGAGATAACACAGTAAACTAGATTATACCACTGCAACCTTACTAATCAGTCTACAGTACATGCTTGTATATCTGTTTGTTTTTATGAGTGTCATTTCATGCACTTACAGAAGACACTGTAGAGTGAGGGGAGATAAATTGCTGGCAAACTCACAGAAACCATCCTCTGGGATTTTAGTTTTACTACAGGGCCTTCAGTGTCCATCCTTTTCCCCAAGTCACCAGTAAGACAAGAGACGGGAAAAGCCATCAGCAAATATTGGAAAAAGCAAACAGTCACAGAAGGAGGATTAATCACTAAAGTCAGAACAATTAAATGTCCTCCCCTTATGAGCCTACTGTATTTATAAAAAGAAAAATGTTCTCAGAACAATATCCATAAGGCCACAGGGCAGGTACTCATGAAAACATGCCCAGCTGCAGTGGTGTTTACACTGTGTTCAGTACTGCCCACGTGGTTGCACTTAGCACAGGTCCTGCCAACGCCAGATCCCTTTCAGGGACAGATGCACCTGCTCTGCAGCTCCTTGGAGGCCAGGAGCAGATGTTGCTACAGCATAGTGACAGCCAGGTCACTGTGGCCAAGCCCAGAAATTGGACCAACTGCTGCCCTCGCAGGAGGTTTGTGATCTCATGGTGTAGTCGGCACATTAACCCCCATGGCCCCATTTACAGGGGCCAATGTCAACATGCAGAACGAGAACTTTCAACTCGGGGAAGTCCTTAATTGGATGGCTTATCAACAATAAAAACTGAAAAGTAGCACATTTTTAGAAATGCAAGAGTTGACATCAAGATTAACACATCATCCTGACACGGCCAGTAGGCAGGGCTCAGACTACTGCCCGATGCTGATGCTTTTCCCTCCAGCACTCTCCATTCTGCTCCTAATTCTTGGCTTCTAACAAAAAAACTTACTGATGTAACCACCAAATCAGAGAGTCTAGGAAAAGACAGTTAACTATATGTGATCAAGGGGTGGAGTGCAGTGGTCCTAACCAGACTATTGTACATTGAGGAGTTATTAATCCACATATACTGAGATGAGAAGGTGCAGACCTGTGCTGCACATACTACCTGGCCACAGGATAAACTTAGCCAGCTAATCCTAGCTGGAAAGCCTGCAGGTGGCTCCCACTTGGCACCTGGTGATACCACAACCTGTGCAACTGCTTGGTCTGCCTCTTGGAAAGGGCAATCAATCCTAGGCAGACTGGGTTCATTATGACAGAGAGGCAGCAGAAGTGCAGCCCTGTTCAGGAAAGAGCCAACTTTATAATAATTCATTTTGTTTGAACTCTGTTTCCAGCCTGAGGCTCCTGCAAACTAGTGTTTCTTCCCAGAGTTACTCACATAGGAGGGATTTCATACTCTCTTTCCTCCGTCTCAGCATGGTTGTGGCAGGCAGCATAGCCAGCCTTACTTCTGCTTCTTGTAGGTGTCCCACAGCTGCTGTCACTTGATAGACACACCTGGATCTGGGGTTACATTTTGATTTTTATTGAAATACAAAAAGTGCAAACTGTGAAATATAAGATTGGTGCAGATTAGAAGATAAACAGTGTGAACCGTGAAAACCCCAGGCCTGCACCTGACGAACATCAACAAAGAAAGAAGGCAGGGAACAAACATCAGTCACAAAAGCAAAGCCAAAAATTTTGCACAGGAGTCCCCATGCATAAAAGAGGAAACTGGGACCAAACTGGCCCTCAGCTCTCTCTCAAGTTAGCAAACATTGCCACAAGGCATCCAGACGACCCCCAGCCCTCTGCACCACCAAAAAGCCCTGGTGTCAATACATAGCTTGGGCCAAGCAGTGATCAGAGGCCATTAAGACAGGAGGAGGCTTAGCAAAGGGGAATGTTCTAGGTGCTAAAAGCAGAAGGTTGATGCCCAACAAGTACCCCCACAGGGAGAAATGGCTAATAGCTAACCTGAAAGAGCCAGGGAAGAAACCGTTGGGCAGCTTACAGCAAGGAGAGAAACAACGCAGATCAGCACCTAATCAGATACTGCCTCCCACCTATACAAGGCAGAGAAGCCCAGCCCAGCCAGCACCCTGCCAGTGTGAGGGGGCTGACCAGGTGGGAAGGGAATTTAACCCCCTGGCCTTGGCAGGTGCAGGCTCTGGTGACCACCCACTCTGGACAGGCTGTAGGCAGGCCCAGGCCACTTCCTTGCTCAAGTCACAGGAGGGGTATTTCAATACAAGGCATTCAGGAGAACAGATTGCAGAAGCAAAAGCAACTGGTTACTGTGCCTGCTCCAGAGCCCTCAGCAACTCCAGCACAAGGAGCAGAGAGGAAAGGGGATATTTACACTGTGTCCCTTCCAGGATTTGCAAGCACTTTCCCACCATGAGCAGTAGCAGTTCCCTGAACACTCTCCAAATCTGCTCCCTGCAGGCACTGAACTGGAGCAGGCTTTTATCCCTGCCTGCAGGGGATGCACCAGTGTCTATTTTGCTAAAAAAGGAAATGTTATTTCAAGAATTCACTAAAAAAGAAAAAAAAAAAATCAATAAAACTCCAAAAACAAACCACCAAACTCCAGCCAGAACTCAGACACTCGCAACAATCCCTGCTCTCCCTCTGGGCAGGAGCTACTCCAGGATTGCTCCCCTGGCTATTGGGCAGGGAACAGTCCTTGCTACTCTGCAGGGCCGGAACGTGACACATTCCCCAGAGAGTTCATAGGGCCAAGGCCTTATGCCCCAGCACATAGGCACTTTGATTCCAAGTTGCTGAGCTTGGGTTTGTTGGTTGCAGGGGAAGTTAGTTGGGTTTGCCTTTCCCACAGGGAGATGGAGGTGAGGCCAATGTCAGCTGCCGATACAGTCAGAGCACCGAATCTCCCTCTCCCCATACCAAAGAATACACAGAGCAGGGTGCCTGCAGGGAAAGAGGGGCTGCACTGGGCTCCCTCAGCCTGCACAGCCTTGCCCCTTAAACACCGGGGCAGGTACACCTCTCTCCACACTGTCCACCCCAAGAGATTACTTCTCCAGAGCACGTCAGCCCTGCTTATTTACTGTAGGAGAGACCACAGGTGGATTAGGAGCATTATCTCTACCTCCAAAACATTTATTTGATTACTGCTGTGAATTGTTCAGGATGAAACAATTCATATCCTGGCCAAACAAGGAAGGCTCCTACTCTTGGAAGAGAGAGACTTGAAGTCAGCAGTCTTGTAGCATCCATAGGGAAAAATCTCCCAGTATCTATAACAGATCAGATCCAGTCCTATCCTAGAACATCTCTTGCTCTAGTCTTAGTAATGCTCAGTTTCTTGTTCACTGTTCCCACCCACATGTAGGTGTGCCTCCTCCAAAACAGCTGGCTGGACCTGTGCTGCCTTGCAGAGCTGCCTATGTTTGCAGCCATTCCCATTCCAGAGTTTAGCAAAAAGAGCAATCTTCTTAATTCCTGTGACAGATGTCACTTATTTTGATTACAATAGGGGCACCAACCTTTGGTCGGTGTTTATAAGCAGGCTAAAATATTATGAAAAAGCAAATTCTATTTAGCATCCAGTAGCTTTTTAAAAACCAGTTCTGCTTGGTCCAAAAGATTTGTCCCTGAGGCCAGATGCAGCAGGGAGGGCTGGCCCAGGCATGCAGAGCACAAGATATAAAGATACATCACACCAGTGAAATAAGGCTAGAAGCTCCCTCCTAAAACTCTGAGAGACCCAGGCTAAGGAGAGGGATCTCTTTTAGCTCACATAACAGCAATGCTGCAACCCAAAACCAACAGCGATGCCATAACAGTATTGCAGCTGCTCTGGGATGGTGCCAGGACCACCCTACTCTGAGCCTGCCTTGTGGCCTACCCGATCTCTCCAGCTGTGCCAAGGGCATACAGGATGCATCTGACCAGGCTTTCATGATAGGATGGAAGGTATGAACCGAGGAGACAGGGCAAAGGCCCTTGGCATGGAATAGCTGTTCCCTCACAGCTTTGGCACGAGTGCTCAGCACCTGGGCAGAAATTCATAATCCAAGCCTGGTGCACTCCAGGGTGATGGGTGGCCCCAGTTCTCAGACTTTCCCTCAAGGCCATGCTCTCTGTTACACTGTGCTGGGGAAAGCTCTGCTCAAAAAGACATCTCAAGGTGGTCCGTGCCAGTCAGCAAAGACACACAAGCCAGAGGGAGAAGAGGCCTTGTGCTGCTGCCAGGACAGGCCACCAGGGCACTTGGTCCCTGCCATTCAGACTCACCAGCTGTCAAAGGGCCTGAGCCAGCACCTCTACACAGTCAGGCCGGAATTGCTGCTGGAGGGACAAACATGCCTGAGCTGGGTAACTATGGGAGGCACATTACCCACTACACCCCAGCAAACACTGAGTAGCATCTGGAGTGGGTGATCCCAGAGAGGCTGGGCTTTGGGCTAAATTCACCTTCATTGTTTTGGAGTCTGACAGGTAATTAAGCCCATTGCTGTGAACCTGTCCTTCACCTGCCTGCCAAAAGCTGGGGGTATGGAGTGGTGTTTGCGAGTGCAGGACGTGCTGCTACCTGAAGCACAAGGACTGCTGGCTCCCTTCCCTGCTTTAGGTGCCTCTGGTGAAAGGCAGGATGCACATTCAGTGCTGAGAGATGGCACTCGCAGTAAGAATGTCTCTGTCACAAAACCTAGCAAGCCTGCCCTAGCCCAGACAGCCCAGCTGAGTCAGGGGAGGTGAGCTGGGGCTATGGGGAGCTTGAGCAAAAAAGACCTTTGCTGAGAAGGGACCAGGAGGGCAGAAAAACTGCATGTAAGGGAAGGAACAAAGGAAGGCAGGTCATCTGATAGGGCAGCAGACTGGTGATGAGCCCTGGAGGAGCTGCACAGATGGGTCAGGACTCCACTCTCAGCAGCTGGGAGACCGGCTCCCCTGCTCATCGGAGCTGCAGGTCTCCTGCACCCTTTCTTGCACACTTCACCATCTCCACAGCCCTCACTTTGCTCATCACCCAGAGAATCAACAGTCCCTTTGTACTGGAGACAGCTTGGTCACAGCTCCAAGACAAAGAAGGGGGAAGGTGGGCACAGTGTGCTGGTGTGGGCTGGTCTGGATTCAGGCCTCCGCATCCTCAAACAGCTCCTTCTGGTGGTCCAGCAGGAATTTGGTAAAGGTATTGATGGGGTTGATGGCTTTTAGAGTGATGGCTACGTCTTTGGCCCACAGCAGATTGGGGCCAAACACAACTGCCAGGTTGGCATTTGTCATCTTGTTTCTGTCACTGTGATCAGAGACCTATGTGGGAAGGAAAGAGACCATTGTGAATCCTACAGAACAGCACAGCAGCTGCCCTCTACTCTCCCCAAAGCCAGAGCTGACAGTCTCCCAGGGAAAATGAGAAGAGAAAAGCTGACCACACCATATCATAACAACAGGACTGAGAGCACTGTCAGCCATCGTCTTCTGCTAGAATAGCCTTGCAGTGCCTTCCTTGGCAGCAGAAAGTTCTGTAAGGCAGATCTGAACCCCTTTTCTACTCAGGTATTTTGCAGTTCTACCTCCACCCTAGGGAGCTTTCGGCCTCCCTGGTACAGACCACACTGCACCTCTCAGCGTTATGAGAAGCAACTGCTTAGGCTAGTTCATCATGATCATTCTTGATCTTTGTATAAGAAGAACATAAGGTAAAGAAAAGCAATTCCCTAGCTTTTCCTCTCAGAGGAAAAGAGAGAGCAGGTGGTCAAAAAGCTGATGCAATGCACTGGCCACTGAACCAGTATACAACAGCTCACTTTTGGAACAACTCACCTGCACCAGGAAGGCTGTCAGTAAACGGAGCACTTGGTAGTTTTCTTCTGGCAAAGTCTGGAGTGTTCTGCGAACAACATCCACACGATTCACCTCCTCCACACCTAAAAATCAAGAGAGACGGGAAAAGCAGGTCCATGAGGCATCCTCAGTACTCATTCTGATGAAAACCCTGTTTGTAGTCCCCCCGAAGCTACCTTTGCCCTTAGCCAGTGCAACATTCAGGGAATAGCACACTTGTTACAACTCACTCTGGAAGCTGACAACATGGCTGTAGAGGCCAAAAGTGAGGAGGGGCTCAGGTAGCTCCCTCAAGAAAGTCTTGAGAATCACAGCAGGGAGATGGACATCTTCATACTGCTGGAAATCTACAGGCACACCTGAGAAAGTAGAGCAGAGACTCAGTGCCCACTGGACAAAGCAGGACCTCCATCAAAGGATGGGACATGGTGGTCAGAGCCCAGAACTAGGGAAGGAGTATTTTAAAGAATACAGAAAACTGAAGTACTGTGTCTTCTTAGCAGAGTGGAAAAATGTATCCCAAAGTCTTATGCAAAGCAATGCTGAATTCAGCACTACGTCTTTAAGAGTCATCAAATGAAACATGACCAAATTTCTTCCTGGTCATCTTCAGTCCCTCCAGTATAACCAGGCTACTAAGATGGTATAGCCACCCCAAGAAACAGGGAAACTTTCAGGAATAGAAAAAAGTCAGTAAGGGAACATGAGTGGGAAAGAATATGCTTTCCACATAGCAGAAGTACCAGAGATGCTTCTCCCTTGCAACTCAGGTCATACCCTGAGATGAAGCCTTGCCCACAGACCTATCAGAGAAGTGGATCCATGATGGACTAGTTCCAGCACAGTTCCAATTGGACAGTAGTAGTTAGGGAATGAGAGGGGGTCTAATGCATTTGGGCACTTACCCATGTTGTATTTTTGCTGGACCTCCTTGACAACCTGTGTATTTGCTGATCTCCGGAAAATTCCCTCTGTAGCAAGAGCTGTGAAGTGAGAAATATCAGCCATGTGAAAGTCTCAAAAATGCTGGCCTTAACAATTATAAACCCATGCTGTGGGGCATTCGGACAGCTATCCCTTTCTGAGAGTACAGCAATTCTTTCTGCTTCCCCTACCAGACAGAGGATACAAGGAGCATTTTGCTACTATTATACAAGTGGGAGTATGGACTCCTAAGCCTTGCACAATCTCTCTTGAAGGCTAACTCACCTAGTTCAGGTTTTACACTTTATTCTAGATTGCTGTTCTACTTTATCTTACCACATTCTTGATGGGAGCTTGGGTGGAGGAGAGGTCACTGACATGGAACTGAAAGCAGCTGCAACTTTCCCCAAACACTTACCATGCTCCTGCAAATGAGCAATAGTGTCTCTGATCACCACAGGAACAAGAGACTGATCAGGGCTCTTCTCCCTGAGACTGTGGCAAGAGACAAGAGGTTACATATGACTGGTCCTGCCTACCCTGCATGCAGCCCCCAAGTCTGGAAGTTGCCCACACAAGCTGTACCATATAGGATCTTGCTATCCCAGTCCCTGGTTCAGACATTATTCAGCCTTTTGTCCTCATCACCCATCATGCTACATCATTCACTGGAGCAAGTATGAGCTCATTACTAGACCACAGGAACATTTTTCTATTTCCTGCAAAAATCATAGCCTGTAGGTGCCAGGGCAAAGGGTTTCCCAGAAGGCAAGGCTGCTAGTTATGAATCAGGTGAAAAGGGTTAAGCTTCTTTTTTCCTTCCCCATAGGAGCAAGGGCAGAAAGCAGGTGACATGAGAGAAATAATTTTACCCACCATACTGCTGTAACAGAAGATTTATTAACATGAGGGCTGTCAGGAATAACCCAGTGATGCCAAGGTGTTCGCTGCCACCCTTACATTTGATTGTCCAGGCCACTCAATAGCAAGGAGCTGTTCCTTCAACTCAGGCTACTAACAAGCTCAGGCACACAGCACCACGGGAAACACCATTTGGAAATGTATCAAAGCTGGGGAGTGTGTTCCCAGATTGCCTCAGAGGTTCTATCTGGCTACACAGTATTGGCTCCTCCTCATTCCTTGGGGGGGCAAAATCGCAGTCAAAAATACCTTCAACATTTACTCAGTATGACTAGCCCTTGGCAGTGTCTGTGTTTGCCTGTGTTACCGTGCAGGAATGGGGAGTGGGATTCAGTACAAGGGTGAATAGAAGTGCTTTTAAAATAGATATGGAAAAAAATTAAGAAACAGATCTGCAGTACTGCTCAATCAAAACAGCACAGTCCTAAACACACCTCCACCAGCCTCCTACAGACTCGCTTTGGTTAAAAAGAAGTTTCTAGTGCCATAAAGCTGTCCCCATGGCCCTTATTTTGCTCTTCCCTTGGTGACCCTTAGCTGGCAGAAACAATCTAACCTGGGGATCAAGTGGGTGGAACTGAACTGAGTCAGTCAGGATCTGGATATGAGCATGGAGTTCCTTAGGAAAATGATTAAAGTTTTGTAGGAAGTCTGACATGCAAGAAATTTCACAGCCATTTTTGTTGCTGTTCCGTTATAAATACAGTGACCTCTCATCAAGCAAGTCAGGGCAAAAGCAACACAGTCCACAGATACTCACTGCTGGAGCGAGACTCCAAACTGCTGGTTTGGCAGTGGTGGGCGTGGGGGTGTTGGCTTCTGGGGAACTTGTAGAGGTTTCTGCAGCGATCTCAGGTATTCATCATATCTGTAGCAAAACACAGACTAGTAAAAAGCCACTCCACCTCCCAGAAAGTGCATGAACCGTGCATTGCACACTCACTGGTAAATACTCCAGCCTAGTATGGTTGATTCTATGCAAAAACAGGACAGGCACCTCTGCAGCATAAGAACAAACATCTGGTTGCCAGAAAAAAAGCAGGGAGAAAGGAGTATCTATCCTGAATCACGAGTTGGAGGGGCCGAGGATGACAGTGTGGGCAGGAGGCCAGGATAGCACTGCTTGTGATGAGACAGATGGGAATGTGTGTATGAGACAGGGGAGGACTGAGATTATGGCAACTTTGGGAAGCCCCAAAGACAAGCTGAACTGTGTTAAGTGAGCTAAGCAGGTGTCCAGACACAGCAGATGCACACCATGAGCTCCAGTCCAGGTCAGTGTTAAAGTCAGCATCTTGCAGAAAGTCCCCAAGAGAAGAGTGGGAGAGGCAAGATTGGTGCTCCACTGGAGAAGGATTTTTAACCCAAAGACAGAACGGGGCACTGGGGCCAAGGACACACAGGAAGGAGTATGGAGAGAAACAACAGTCTTGAAAGCAATTTGTCACCACTCCCTCCAAATCCACTGCCTGAGTGGAACAATCTCTTCCTCCTCTTGCCACTCCTCCAGAAAAGTTCCCTCTCACAGACCCTGAAGCAAGTGGGAGACAGGCAGTATTCTCACTTCAGAACTTGGCTTGGGATTCCCAACTGTTCCAGCTTCACATGCTCCTCCAGCTCACTAAGGTAATTCACATAAAAAATCTTCCGTCCAAATTTAAAGCTGAAAAACAAGAGAAAGGTAGGTATGTGAGGAATCAGGAAATCCAGTAACAGAACTGATTTCTAACAGGAATGGAGAGCAGAGGTCTGCAAGGGACATCAATGGGACAAAGGGGCAGGTACGGCCGAGCAGCAGAGACATCACCCACACAGCTCTCCAACTCCACCTATTTTACCAGGAGATGCCAAGACTTTCGAAGTCACATTAGAGGCCCTAGCAGCAGCAGACTTCTTAAACTCTGGATTTCTTCTTCCTATGTTCAGAAGAGTAGCCTTGAGAAAGTTTTGCTCTCAGTTATTTTGCAGAGTTACAAAGTCAGCAACACAATGAATTAAATGTAATTTGGACTGACGCTCTCACTTCCCTTTCCATTATTAGCAGAGTCTGACCTTTTACTTCTACTTAGCTGGATAGAAAAAGAGCAGCATAGAGCTGCAAACTCTGTAGAGGTTCCTGAAGTGGTACTTCTGCTGTCTGAATATTTCTGGGCTCAGAAACAGGAGGAGATAGCATAAGGTGAGAGACTCCAGGGTAGGCTTGGCAGCCTTGTGCCCAACTGAGAATGCCCCATTGTTCCCCATAGAGTGAGGATGTGGGTGAGCCTCCTATAGTGCTTCCTACCTGATCAGAGGCTTAAAGAGAATCAGCAGGGTCTTGATGAACATGGTTGGGTGCACAATATACAAGGCTTTGATGTTCTTCTTGTACCTGCCAAGAGAAGCCCAGTAAGATGAGCTGCACTTTAAGCAGAGGAACCAACCTTTCCACAAGATTAAGGCACCCTGGCTGCTCCTTTCCTTCCGCACTGAGCCTCACCGCTCCCCAGCACCCATGGCCTCTGCTCTCCCATGTTTTGTAGCTATGTCAGGCCACTCAGCAGCCTAAGGGCATGCTCTACAAAGTCAAAGGAATCATGTTAAAGCATGAGCAGCCTCACCAGGAAGGAACCATGGAGCTGATGCACTTGCACCAGGTCCTGGTTTTGCTGCTTGCCTGTTGGCCTAAAGGATGTAACTAAAGAAAGAGCTTTTTATCCCATGATTCAGCCTGCATTGAACAACAATCCACCTCTATAAGCAGGGGATTAAGGGATACTAAATTATGATCACCAAGCTACACAGGGAGCCTGGGGAACATCATCTATGTTAGGCCACAGAACAGCACATTACATCCTTGCATGCTGCAGCCTTACTCACTTGCGATCAAATTCCCTGTAGGCATCCCGCAGCCAGCTCAGGGATGGCTTGTTCTCACTGGTCAGGCCATGGTGCAGGTACACCAGTGTGTAATCACTCTCCACATACTGGTCCAGTGTGAATTTCAGGTACCTGAGAAGAGACAACTGCTGAACTCACTTTGTGCTCTGCTGCAGAAAGGCTCTTCCTTTGGGACTCGTCGTGTGCCAAAACAGAGGATTTGCATCCCTAGCAATGGAGGTAAGCACCTGGGAGGACATATCCAGCTAAAGAAGCTACTGCAGATAGACCTGGCCCCAGGAATCCAGCACCTAAATATTAGGTCAGGTTTAAGAAGTTAATAGCAGCCTACTAAGACACTACTCACCCCAGCAGTTTCACGTGATCTAGCTGATGACTTGGGGGCATCCGGCAGGCACTGAACAAAACTACTTTTCTTCCATATTTGTCATCACCTGCAGATGAAATGCCAGAGATTACATGGAGTTTAGGGACTGCATTGTGGTCTTGGCAGCAAGGGGTAAAGAAAGAATAAGAAACCATCATAACAAGGCAAAAGGCTGGTTTGCCACAGCTGCCAGCAAAGCTAAACCTGATTTTCAGCAGTTACATGGGACTAGTATGGAAGCAGAAACCTGAACACCAAGGGCCTGGCAAATCAACAATGAGAATGGCAAACAGAATCCCTGCTCCAGTCCTGAAAGGAGAGAAACACTGGAAGCCAGGATGCCTTGGGGCACATAGAGATGGAGTCAAGTACAAAGCAGAGTGCTCAGAGCATTAATCCTGCGAAACTGTCCCTGGGCACTGCTCCTGATGCACACACCCAGGGAGGCACAGGGAAAACTGCCCCTTTAGAGGAACAATAACCACACCTTCCATCCTGCACATAGTCCCAGATTAACTGCTTAGAGTCTGGTGCATCTGTGTCTTGCTTCACCTGAAGCTTAGTCCTGCACGCAACATACAGGCCATTTCACACCCTGGAAACCAAGAAATTCCTAGAAGAAGAGCAGTCCCAGTCACATCCTAGAGATGAGGAATAAGCATCATCATAAGCCTCTTCTACAGATGGACCAAATAGGGCTGCTGGATTCTCCAAGGGGATTGTAAATTCTTGATTGCTTCCTAGATTTTTCCATCCACAGAGATATTTTCCCAGCCTGAGCCAGAAGGAGCTGCAAAGTGCAGCACAACAAAGCATTCTTTGTAAAAGACAAGCAGAAAACAGTCCCCATCACACTGGAGCCAAATAACCCATAAAGCACTCTCATCTCAGGGAGGATACTCCAAGCCACCACTTGAGGCTTCAGACAACAAGCCAAGTTTTCCCCAAAGCAAGTCTTCAACATCGGTGCACTTCTGCCAGGAGAGATCTCGGTCCCATGAACAAAACCCAAGCAGATGCGCATGGCCAAGCTTAGCAGACAAGCTAGGGGAATTAGAGAAAAGTAAGAACATACAGAGTTTGAGGGAAGGTCTGATTCTCTCCCAGACACAACACCCACTCCATTTCCACCAGAATGACTTGCTTTTTAGCAGCAGTGGAGATGAACTGGTTCCTTTAGAGTGAAGGGTTAAAGACTAAAGTCATCTCTTCTTTTTAGCTACTCACCCTGCTCTGAAAGCTGTGTTTTCTTGTCAAACGGAAAGAGAGTGGAACAGTGGAAGGGACTACTGAGGTTATACTCAACAACACACCTTCCTCCCCTACAGCACAATTATCTCATACAGACCACAGCATAGAAAAGCAGCAAGGATTGATATTTATGCAGGCCAGACCTTCAATACATCATTCCTCTCAAAATAAATCCTTTTTCCCATTTGGATTTACAATATTCAGAGCATGCAGCCATTTTCTTACCTTTGCATGGGCTCTGGCCCTCAACTACTGCTTGGCTACACTTGCCATTGAGCAACTGAGATCTCAGAACAGCAAACCTTATTTCTGGGAACGCTGCCTGTTAGTAACAGGTGAGCACTTGGTACTGCAAATTGCAGCCAGAGAACTCACACATACCAGCCATGACATTAAGATGCCACTAACCCTCTTTTACCCCCATCTTGGCCAGAAGAACAGATCCTCTTGTTACTTGTTCACTTTTATTTTCTCCTCACAAGTCCCATGTTCAAGTCACTCACCAGACAACACAAGAGACAGAATTTACCGATGCACACAAGCCAGAAATTCTACAGAAGCTAAAGATGCTGAGGCAGCACTAGGTACAGACCAGGAAAGGGGTGGCATAGGCCATCACATCGACATACACATGCGGAGATAAGGGGCAATTAGGGAGGACGCATGACCCAGAATGCAGGACTAGGAGAGAGTGATGCAAGGCTCATCTGGAACAACCAGACACAGTCACAGCCAGGCCACAAGACCAACATCACATTGCATATCCCATGGTAGCCCACTCTCTGCCTAGCTCAGAGTTTCTTGGTAGCTTGCTATGAGCTTTAGGGCCGGGTCTAATGTACTTCAGATGTCTATAAAACTAAGTGCAGGCTACAAAGTCCTGGGCAAGGAATATGGCATACTGTGACTCTTCCCTTTGGTCTTAAGCAACTAGTATGTCTCTGCCTGAAGGACAAAGGGCTCTGCCTGCACAGAGCACCAAGAAGATAGCAGCATTTGAGAATCTGTTGAGTTTTATAGTGACAAAAGAGAATGGACAGAAAGACACCAGATCTTTGCAGATCATAGCTCTATGCTAAATTCAGAACAGGTGCTATCTTCAGTTAACTGAGAGGCTGCATTTCATACCAGAGTGGATGGCCTGAGTGCCAGAAGCAGACTGCAAGCTTGATCAAGGCAGGCCTTTGTAGCGTTCAGTACAGCACCATGTTCATGCCACGTTGTGGGTGGCCACATACTCATCTCAGGCTCCTGGGCACTGATTTCCAGACCTGACAAGTCACAAGTCAGGAACCACATTAGCTTAAACAGCTTTCTCTGGAATTGCATAAAAGCTTATGGCAGGGCCTATGCAAAGTTGAGAATTTTGTTCCTTATATAGCCTTGGTGAAAAGGTCTGAGATTGCTGGTAAAGAATAAACAGACAATCCATGATTCTGCCAAAGGGGAGATGGCATGTTTCCCCTGGACAATTTCCAGGACCAAGTACATCAAAAGATAATCTATAGTCCCTTGGATGACTGAAAAAGGAGTGGCCTGTTTTGCCTTCCAAATCAGAATGAATTTATGCATGAGACCTACAAAGGAACCAGCATGCCCGCTACTGAATTCTGGGTTTTGCTCTAGTTTCATCACACTGAGCTCAGCCTGTCAACAGAGAAACTTTCAAAACAACCAACTGCCAATCTTGTTTTCACTTGACATATATCTGATCAGTCTGGTTCCTCCAGATATGACAAAATTCAAAATTCAGCATCAAAGCTGAACAATCAGTTCTTCCGGTTTATAAACAAGAACTGAAAGCCCATACCATGCATTCTTGGCTGTTGAAGGAAACTGCCTGCAGGTGGCCTCTCTGCCTCCTACAGAACAGACTCTTATCAGATTTGATCTTTCCCAGATGCTCCGTCCCTTGTACTATTTCCTTCCTGTTTGCAATATTAATCTTAGGTATCTAGGTTTTCACGCCTTGTTTGCAATTGCAAATAGCTCAAGTTTCCATTAAACACAACTACAGACCATGAAGTAATCACTCAGCTTCTCAGGCTCCTACCTCCTACCTCTCCCAGATGAGGAATGCTCAACAGTTAAAAACACAACAACAAAGAAGCAACTATATACCATTAGCTTTCACAGAGCACCCCAACTTTGCAATATTTTCAGTCTACACTGGAATTAAACTACCTTTCTGTAGGATGCAATGCAGATTATTTTTCTTTTAACAACAAAGAGCAAGACAGTAGCCTCTCCGGACAAGACATCTGCTCATCTAAAGAGATATTAACTTGTAGCACTGATGGACATGATAATTCTCCTGAACATTGTTATGGTGTTTTAAAGACCCCAAATCAGTTTTTCCTCTTGCCCAAAGAGCAGCATTTCCAGGGCACTTCCAAGACACGGGGCAAGGAAAATCACTGCTGTGTTTCCAAGCCATCAGTGCAAGGCCAAACTTCTAAAAGGGCTAAAGTTTAAATAATGAGGCTAACGTTTCACCTGCAGCAATAAAACATGTCACCGCAGAAATTCAAATCAAGATAGCAGTACTGTCCCGAGACAGGACTCTATTAAATGAATCTGCACAGCAAACGCATAAAACACATTCTTGGCTTCCAATCCTGTTATGTATTTCTAGGTAAGTAGAAATATATCCGTTATATATCCTGAAATTTATCCATTAGCCTTTATGCCATGACTGGAGGCAGTTTAACTGCTGCACAGAGACCCTGCTCACTGCAACTTTCATCAGGTAACCTCAGTTGAGTGCCCACCTCGATGACAGATTCAAATAGCCTGGTACTTCGATGCTGAGAGGATGCAGAGGGATAAAACTTGCCACCAAACGCTTGTGTTACTGGTAAAACAGCAAAGTTAGCTGAGTTCGGAGTCAAGGAGAGGGCACCACTACAGAATACTGGAACTTTGCTACACAAGTTTCAGAAAGCTTAGGATGTTTATCAGAGCCACGGTCAGTAAAAAAACGTCTAATGTAATTTCAGGTTCCTGCCAAGTTTATGGCACAGCTGGGAAATGTCTGTGTATAGTAGATTTTAGTTGCCTATTGAATTCCAGAGCAGATTTAGCCCTGTAGGAAAGGAAGGTAAGGAGCTCAAAGTAGAAGTATTTTAATACATGACATCTTCCACCTAGATATTCCCAATGTCCAAATTCACTGCTAGAATCAGAAAGCCTTACCAAGGGAATATGGCTTTAACTGACAATAAAGGATATGAGAGGGTCAGACTAAAGAATGCAAAATGGGAGGATGTTTGAGAGCTAAGAAAATGGGGGAGAGAGTCCACATAATGAGGAAGTGAGATTCAGCATTTCCATGGACTGTGTGAAGGTCTTAGCAGAAAGAATTTCACACCAAAAGAAGATTTTATCTACATTGAGAAGCATGAAAGCACCAGCAGCCAAATTCTTAAGGCTTAGGACTGAAGTCTGGAGAGTATTAACAAATGCTCAGCAAGCACAGAGCAGTCTAGCACAGCTTCGGGTGAACTAATTACCAAAACACAACATCTCTGCAGCCAAATGGAAAAGAAATAGATAACAGTTGCTTTCAGATAGAGAATCCAGTTGAAGTGCCAGCTGCTTAGCACATGAGTGCAGCAGCACATCATGTGAAGGAATAGGAAGCAATCCTATGATAAACTTCCAAAGCACACATGACAACAAGGTAAACTGGAGTTCAAACTGAACTGGTCCAAGCAGGCCACCACCATGACAGTAGAGGAACAGGATTTACACTAAGACCCATGAGCCCCAAAGTAAAGCACACACGCCAAATTTGGCTCAGATGATTCTGCTGTGCCCGAGGCAGAGGTGCAGCCCTCAGACAATTTTGTGCAGCCTTTGGACTCCTGAGAAGTTGCCAGTGCAGCCTAAGGCTGAGCAAAGTTTGGGCTCCCCTGAGACAGTCCAGCTACAGGCCATGGTCATGCTAAAGGAATACCATGATCTACAGAACCAAATGTTAATGTCACAAAAAATCTACCTACCTGGTTGGGCCCCATCAAGTGCACCCTGGTC
Source organism: Oxyruncus cristatus (assembly GCA_013399855.1). NCBI lineage: Eukaryota > Metazoa > Chordata > Aves > Passeriformes > Cotingidae > Oxyruncus > Oxyruncus cristatus. The sequence continues at coordinate 922,742 of VXAY01002317.1, forward strand.
TGGAGGAACAGAAAAAAAGTTATAGCAAGCCAAGCTTCACACCCTTTCCCAGAAAGTAATCCTGAGTGTATAGTCTCAGCCTGATTGCCACTGGGATGCATTTACCTGCTGTCTTGCAGCAGACAACCTCCTTCCATTTCATCTTTCCCCAATGCTCCTCTCCAAAGTAACCTAATCTAACAGTTAGAGGCAATAACAGCAATCCCTGATTGCCAAATCTCTTTCTTGAACTTGCAACTAATTCTTACAATCACAGTCAAATTTCTGGCCCTCACTGTTACACTTCCCCTGTCACCAAAATGGCAACTGCTGTACTGCCACTTTTAAAAGGGTTAATTGCAATTAATTTTGAATGTCAAGTCCTCTGAACAACTTCAGAAGCGTACAGAGAACAGTATCATACCATATGAATACCACATCCCACAGACTGTTTTGCAAGAAGCTAAATTTCACTAATAACCTGAAGATGGGACAATTTATATCTTAACACACCCACAGCTTTAAAAAACAAAAAAGTTTAGTAGATTCTGAATAAAAAAATAAACTGCCAATTAGAAAAAAAAAGAGGAAAAAAAAGGTTTCTCTGGGCAGGGAGGTGTCTACAAAGGCATTTATTGTCACATCCAACCCCTTTCCATCTCTCACAGCTATATACTCAACTGACCCACGTGAGCCTATCAAGACAAGAGCCTGATCAGAGCAGGACTCTAGGAAGAAATTCTGCATTCCCTCGGTCTCCCTTAGAAACTTAAAATTCCTTAGATACTCTCCCTTCCCTTGATCTTGCACATTAAAATGTGGTACACAAGCTGGGCTTGCTTTGGATGGGCTCAGTTCTACAGAGGCAACTCATTGTTTTGTATCATACAAATATTCTTAAACAAAACAAACAAACAAAAAGTCAAAGCCAGAAACTACATCCAAAAGCAGCAGAAATGCAGGCAGCCTGTGTCAACGGAGCCAATAACCACGTACCGTACTGGAAGAGAAAACGACCCTTGTTATCCTTTGCCACTGGGCCTTTGATGAGTCCATTAGCCACACACAGTGCAACACACCTTCAACACAAGTTCTGTCTGCCACTTCTACCTTTGCCTGCCTAGAGAAACAACAGCTGCTGTTGCTCCAAAATTGATTTTACCTCCCTATGTCAATCACCAACAGCAAATCATCAGCACTAGTTACAGCTTTGGCCAGCCACAATGTTTTTTTGGGTAGGTTTGGTACCAGATTCACCATTGAAAATATATTCATGCTAAAAATGCAGTTTCAATGTAGTAACACGCAAGAAGGTACACTCCCAGCCCTCCACCTTGTTTTCCCACTTCAGTCATAGGTCTTACACACACTGGCATCACCTTATCTACGAGGGCAGCCCTACAGACTGACAATTAATGGTGTGACGCACCAGATTTCCCACCAAAAGTAGCAGAAATATGCTCTGAGCTTCAGCAAAGCTTTGAAATCACTGGGCAGGGATTACTTACATAGCTGGAGTAAATAGTGATGGCCTCTTTCCTGAACACTGATACACCAACTTTTAGCCCTCCACAGCAGTGAGAAATTCATATGCCATTCACATGTTAAGCCTCAGTTTATTTATCCCAAAAGAAAGCAAGCCAGTTATTGTGTAAAATGGGAATGCTGATGAACCCATAGCTTTGTATATTGACCACATATAGCCATAGCTTTGTATACTGACCGCAAAGAAGAGACCAGTATTTCAAACTGGACAGCAGAATGAGGAAGGAATACATTGCCAGAGCTGTTATGAGCCCTGCTTTTCCCATACAGCTTGTGTTTCCTTCAAATGCTGTGACGTGAGCAAGGAAAAAACCCACACTTTGCAGAAGTGATTTGTGCAGTGAAATCGAACCTCCTTCTGTTCCAGCCATGTGTAAAGATGAATTTCACTGCTACAATGCTCACAAAAGGAAGCATTCAGAGTTAAGAAGAGCAAAACCACACAGAGACCCCCTCCAGAGCCTGCGTAAAACACTCCTGAAACACACACCTTAAGGGAGGTCTAAAGGATCAGCACAGCACCACCACTTTCTCCTTCAGAAAAGTATCGAATCCCAGAACCAAAAGAAGGTTTCCTAAAACTAAAATATTCTGATTCCCAACAATACTCCAGTTCTGAGTACTCCCTCAGAACTGTGGCCTGGATGCCTTTTGTCCTGTAACACACCACTGCATGGGACAGCAACAACATGCCTGCTCTTTCCCCATGGACAGCCTCTTCCAGCAAGATCCCAGTCCCCAGAAGAGACAGGAACATAGGGCACAAAGGAGAGTCTCCAGGAAACTGCTGCACTATTTTTAAGTGAAAAACAAACCCAAAAACTTATTTCCTAACATATTCTGCAAAATGCGTTTCTGTACTCTTTCCCCTCTTTAGGCCAGAGAGCCAAAAGGATATTCAAATCCAGCCTGCCTTGAACTGAATTAGAAATTAAGGTCAGCTAGAAAATGAGTGTGCTAACTTTTTGTCATCAAAACTGCGCTTTCAATAAGTTATTAACACCATGCACCCATCCCACAAGAAGCAATTACTTTTCTGACCACACAGGATAACCCTGGGATGACGGAATTCAGCCTGAGGATGGGAACCAGCCTTTTGCTTTTGTTTCAAAATAGCATCATCATCCTAGAATATATTTCAGGGCAGGCAGGAACAGAGTTAGCCATATGTTTTCTGCTCTAAAGTGCAGAACAGAGAAGGACATGGGACAGAATGCTAATAAATCAGTAGAATGGATAAAATTCCCCTTGAACTGCTGCCATTTGGTAATATTTACAAAAGAATCAGGATGGAGCTACTTTGTTTCAGGCTGAGCACGGCCAGTATTCCTTGTACCTGAAGGTACTGAGCACCACAACTTGTCAACAGAGCCAGATACAAACAGTTTCATATTAATCGTCCAGAGAGACTTTTATTCTCCAGGCTATTTCTAATAGGATTTTTCCAGATTTTCTCAGATTGTTTGCCTACAACAACAGCCCAGAGAAAACCACCCTGTCTGATTCTCTTAACAGTTAAAATGATTAATTATTGACCAAAACCACTGAACAGCTCCACCCCAGAGCCCAGATTACAGCTCTGGCCCCTTTGATCAACTTCATAAATCCTTCTTCCAGGAGATGAGACACCAGCAAGTCTCAAAACTATGTGACAGCAAATCCTCCCTTCTGGAGCTGTGCTCCTCACTCTCCCAATGCCAAGAAAGGAATCACACCACACTCAGTGTGTGGGACCATCACATGCTTTCAGATCCATCAGCTACTGGTGAAAACTGGCCACCAACTGCCAAGAACCAAAGCTTCTCAGAGCTGCTTCTGCACTATGCAGAGACAGAGACCTCACTAGAAATAAAAATTTAAGCCAAAACAGGGAAGAGATCCCTTTCAGAATGCAGGCACAGCTCCCAGTCAGCCACCATACCACCCTGAAATCTTTTCAGGAAGCTAGATAATTCTTAGTTTCCTATCCTAGACAGTGTCAAATGGCTGCTTTCCAATAGCCACTCAGACACACCTCCACTCTCCATTCAGAGAGCTTGTGAAAAAAAAAAAAAAATCATGTTACCTTGGAACAGAAATGCTGTAGAAAGAGTGGGGCTTATGTCAGGAGACACAGCACACAAAGCATATCCTTGGCTTGGGCTGACATTCCAGTCTTATCAATGTCTCTGATCTAAACTCTCTGCTAAGCATTTTGTCTGAAGCAAACATCAGTATCATTCAACTCACTCATCCCCAGAGTCCTGAAACACCAGTTACCTCTACCATTTGCATTCCAAGTATCCTATCACTAAAATGGTGGGTTCCACACACCTGTCCCTTCCCAGTTTCAGCAGGAGGGACACCAGGGTGCAGAGCCCTATAAAGATCAGACTGCAGATCCCAGTCCTGAAACTCCTGCCCCATGAAAAAGTAGCTCAGTAGCACATTTACAAATGAAAGCACTTGTTGCAAATCTAAAACATAATGGCCCAAATGTTAAGCATCTGACCTATCAACCTTAGCAGGAGACAGAAGACAACAAAATTTAGAGTTTGCCAATAAAATTTTGTTCCACAAAAGATGAAAGATGAGAGATTATGAGAAAGAAAACTCATTCTAGAAAACTGCCCAGAAAAGAATGATGTCAGGACAACTCTTACCAAAGTGCCTGAGACTCTTCCCTTTGTGGTCAAACCTGCTGCAGAACAACCCTGAATCACGAGGACTCCAGCTAGTGCCTCTGCTTCACTGCAAACTCCTATGTGGGGCAGGGACCGAGGTACAGATAAATGCCAATAGGAAGGGTAGGAGGTGGCAGCGGGAGGGGTAGGACGTGGCTACAGATAATCACGGAGAAAGTATGAATGAGGCTGAAAGGGTGGGGTTTTTGTTTGTTTCTTTTTTAAACAAGGAACACAAGAAAAACTGGGTTTACCCTTCTCTCAGGCTTACCACAGCAACCTAAGAAATATTCCAAAACTCCTTTTTAAGGATGTCCCAGCAGTAAATCACCAGGGATTAGCATAAATAGAATGCTACGGACCAGACAACGACAGAGAAAATCCAAATGTTTGCGATCCTGAAAGTCTTTCCTTGCAGTGAAACAAGGGCCTATTCTCCCTGTTTCAGATTTCTGTACATTCTATTTCTGGACAGGATGGCAAGCTCTGACTGTTCAGATGTGAGAGTTGCCACCTACTGTGGATTACTCAGTCAGCTGAGAATCTCACAGCTGTATTGCTTAACTAGGTAACTTCTGTGGCACTATCACACAAAAACCACATTTGTGCTCAGAATATAGTCAAGGGCCACATCTAAAACAACTCAGCAAAAGAAACTGACTCCCGCTCATAATATAATCAAGACAGCAAAAGCCAAAAAGGAATGCAAGTTTAACTGAGGTGAAAGAAAATTCCACATATCACAAACATTCAAGAACTTTGGTGCTCCTTCCCTTTACAGTGCCACCTGTCATTGCCACGTGGGCCAGGCAAACAGCAGATACCCACAGAGCCCATTAGAAAGGCCTTCCCTCAGCCTAGCTGCAAAGACATCTAAAGGAGAAAACAGAAAGACCCCTACCTGCTACTTCCACAATGTGGTGCCTGGCAATATCATAGTAGGGATCATCCCACTGCAGGTGAGTGACGGGCTCAGGGGAGCCTTTGGAGTCCTCTGCACAAAATACAAGGAACAAGCAATTAGAAGAAGGATCTGGAGCACCTTGGTGAGGGGTACAAAAGGGATAAGAGGTATGAGAAAAGATGACAGTTCTACATGGGAGGGACTAACTTATGCATCTCTACACCTTGAAAACCCACTTTTGAAATTCTGAGTGGGCAAGAGCAGCAATGACTTCAGAAGAGTCCTACCAGTTCTGTGAGGTCCATATGTGCCCCTCAGACCCTCTCAAACGACTGTTCAGATATGTCACAAATGTTCACAAAGACAAAACCCAAGGACACTGAGGACGCCATCATGGCTTTTCAGAGAAGCAGGATCATAACACGGTCCCTTGATGGATGGCCATCCTGTATGCCCTTCAGCTAATTTCCCTGACCTCTTTAGGCAGCAGTTCATAGCACAGGATTTCAGAGCAACAACTCAGATCTCCAGCCCCACCTCCCACATGGAAGTTCGAGACCCTTCCATTCCAGAAGGCCAAACTATCCTGCAAGACACCACAACAGAGGACACTCCAAGGATTTACAGCTCATCTCTACTGTCAGCACCAAAATGTAGTCAGGCACAGAACTGAGAAGAGTATATTTGCATCAGCTGGCTCTGCACTTTTTAGTGCTGTTCAGTACCACAGCTGATTCACTGGGGTGTGGTGCAAGTTTAATGTGTCTATAAAGCTTTTAAATGGAGCCGGGGCTCTCTGTATATGTAGATATGACCACAATGCTGCAGGACAAATAATTGCTTTTTGGCCAAAACCCAGATCCCAAACAAGCAGGATACTTACCTGATTTGGGAAAATCAGGGGCTTCATCTGCTGGCCAGTTCTTATCATCTATGGAGGCCAGTTTGAGCTGGCTGAGGGCCTGGTTGGTATCATCCAAGTTCAGGTCATCCTGAAGCTCTGCGAGTGGGTCTGTAACCATGGTCCCCAAGTTTATTTTGCAGCACCTAAAACAAGGACTGCAAAGATTGTTAGGTGAAAGACAGAGATCGCAAATTTACCTCCCCACAGAGGCTCCTCCTCTTCTCACTGATTTTCCCCAAATACTTCCTTATCTTTACATCCAGGAACTCCTTCTCCTCCTCCAAGCCAGGAGCACTGACATCCATCCAATTCTTTCATGACAATTGCTATCAAAAGGCCATCAGGAGCTGTACCAACCCTCTCACTGAGTCTCTGCTTGACCACAGCCCTGTAAAGAGTAGTTTCTCTCCTGAAACAGAAGCAGCACCAAGACGCTGAGGAAGGCGACAGGCTACACCAGCCCCTGCCTGACACACTCAATGTACCAGCTCTGAGCTCCCCCTCCCTCCGAAGGGCTGGCACAAAGCCCAGCTGTTTCCACAGTTGGCCCAGTGCTGGAAGCTTTCCCAGGAATCGCTCCCCCTCCTTCTACCCTTAAGGGAGAGACGGAGCTCTCAACAACACTGAAGTGGGTGCTTCAGTGTGTTGGGATCTGAACACAGAAGTGAACAGCTTCTTAAAACAGGATTTTGTAGGCTGAGTTAGTAAGACATGGAAAACAATACACACACAACCCTCATCTCCTTTCAGCATCACCCTGTAAATCCTTTCTCCCACATGATAGCAAGCAGCAAGGAACGACCTCTTTCATTTTAAAGCCATACTGCCAGAATGAGTATTTTTCACCAAGCATGCCATAATACTGAGGAGACCAAAGAATTAAGAAGGTCCAAGAAACAGAAAGCTCAGTGCATTTGCTGTTTGCAAATATTTCTCACTCTCACCTGGAGCAGAAGATGCGTCAAAGCCGGAACTGAACTAGTACAGTATACAGCACCTCCTAAGAGCACCAATTCTCAGGGACAACCCTGGGGAAACAGCTGTTATCCTCTGAAGTCAGTATCCTGGAAGTAAGGAAACATTGGAAAGGACAACTGTGAAGATGTGGATTGCTCATACAGACCACACGGACAGTAATTCGGTGGTCAACAGGCACCAAGCCAAGAGGAACTGCAGAAAAACCAAATGACACCTTGCACCCTTGCAACACTGTTTCACAGACAGGCTTGTGCTTATTTTGTATTATGAGGAGACCAAAGGGTTCAAAGATGATCTGAGGAGGCACAATGCCTTTGTGTGAAAAGTATATTCAGAGTAAAGCTATTTTCTTTAGCAGAACTGAGAGGGAGCAATGATGAATTGCATCCTCCATTCCTTGAGCTTGAATGTGTCCCTTTGTGCAAAGAAAACAATGCAACAGTTACCCAGATGTGAGCACAGAGGCCAAAACCTGCCAGACACTGAGCACTTGAAGGTGTCACATCCATGCTCAGGTCTATACCTGTGACCAAGCTTGGGGATGCGTTTTGTGAGCACAGGAAATTGGATATTCAGTGTTTGCACTTTCCCTCTGGATCACTCCAAGCTTATTACTTCCTGTCCTCCCCTATCTGCTACTCACCCGTTTGCAACCAGTTTTCACCTCTTTGGGGCTCCAAAGGGCTGGGAGCTATTGCTAATTAAATGCAATGTTTTCCAGATTATGAAAGAGCGTGACATATACTGGCTGTGGATCACCAAGACACCACATCAGACACACAGCGCCTGACCACTGCAGCCAAGCAAAGACCCAAGCAAAATTATTCCCTGCCCTATAGTGAAGGCTGCAAGAGCTGCCCGACCTTCTCTGATCTCGCCGGGACAAGGAGCAAGAAATCAGGTTCCCTTGCTCCGTGAGCTCATGCAGGAACCACGCAGCAATGGAGCCAAGGGACAAGGACTCCCCACCCCTGGCAGCTGATCTGATTTCTATGGTAACAGCAGGCACTGACTCCTATGACTAAGCGAGCTTAAAGCATTTCTCACTACAGCTCAGCAGCCCCAAAAGCTCAGCACCCCATGCTGAGGAAGCATCCATGCCCCATCAGGGCAGCCTCTTGGCATTCCCACCTCCCAGGGACTTCCTGGCCCTGGTGGGGACAGAAGACCCAAGTTCAACTGCTGCCATCCATTGAGATGCCTTTCCTGTGAGATTCTTGGGATGCCCAATAGCAATCCCATCCCCAAAGCAAGGTCCTGAAATGCTTAGGAACCAAATCCTCCCACAGAGCAGTGATGGTACTGCCATAGGACCAGCAAGATGCCAAGTGTCCTCACTTTTCCCTACATGGATCACCACCTGGCTTCACAGTCAACTTGCAGCACCTGATCAGAGGCAGAAGAGTTGGTTATTGAACTGGAGGACTTCCCTGCAGTGTAAAATTAATCTTAGTGTGGCACCATGTGGAACAAGGAAGTCATTAGTAAGCTACACAATGGAAAAAGCCCAGTGCATAGTGCTCTTGCCTAAACCTTCCTTAACCCTTGGAAAGACACAGCATTTCACCAGGTTTAACTCAGTTTAAGAATCTCACTTGTTTTACATAAATGTCATGAACAGATGCAAGTGGTACAGTCACACAGCAAATCGTAAGGTAAGAAAAATCTATACCTAGCTTTAAAAAGTAAAAAGTCTAGTCAAACATTTAAAAACTAAACAATCACACTTGATGTCAGAAGCATTTATTGACTGCCAGGCTCTAAAGAGCCAACTGTTTCCTTTTTTCCAAGCATTCAAGTTTATTTTCTGCACCTATACTGCACAAGAACTCTTGCTTTCTAATAAAAATTAACTTTCTTGATAACAGAGATGTGCTGGAGAACAGCATATTCTGCTAAAGGAGAGAAAACTCAGCCCATTAAAATACAATTTTCACACAAATTCTGATCTGGAGATTCCTTATACAAAATCCCACCAGAATTTACCCAGGGAAGAAAGTTCACTTGTATCTACAAAGTCTTGGTAACTGCTGTTCATGCAAACTATTTTTTTCCGCAATTTCAGTATCACTACTCTTCCACCACTTATTTTTAACCTGCACTTGCTTGCTAGTTTCCTTTTCCTGTTTTTATTCCAGATGTACTATCAATTCAGAAGGAAATCTACACTTCAAAATATGTCCATGCATACATTACCACACCCTGGACCTGTACTTACACTGAACAATTACAAAAGCCAAGTGACCTCTTCTATGCCAGATGAACAAGCAATGGTCAGACCCAAAGCAGTCCCAGTTCTGGAATTATTTTTCGGCCTCTGCTGCCATCCACACCTCCTCACAGTTTTGTTCCATTTGCACAAGTGTCTGTTTTTCTGTACACACCAATCAAGTTCCCTGTACTTTGCTATAGTGTTAAAATCAAGCACATTGCAAGAAAGGGGAGCAGTTACTCAGCAGCAGACCTTTGGAGCATGACCTCGCATGAATGAGCTCCAGAACCAAGACTCAACCAAAAACTCCAGTCCAAGCCTCCCTTCACAACAGGACTGATGATACCACTGAGGGCATCACCACTCTGATACTACTCTGAAAGAACTTAAGGGACAGGAGCCAGACCAGCTTTGTCTGGCTCAATGTGACCAGACAACTCAGGACAGACACACTATTGCTCAGGGAACCTCTTTAGTCCTGCATTATTGTAACAGCTTTTCAACTGAGCAACCTTCCTTCCCCAGTCATCCCAATCTGTTTGCAGAAGGCCACCTCCGTTGCGCCGGAAATACATCCCAGCTAGCAGTCGACCTCCTGTTAGTAGTTCTCTGCAGGGTCTGAGAGCAAAGGCGCTGAGCTCTCCAAGTGTCCCCTCTGCAGCACAAAGTACAGAAGCTGCTCTCAAGTGCCCTGCAGGACCCACCCATGACCAAGTGAGGCAGCAGGGCATACACAGCCCTGCGGGGCCTGCACCTCTCATCGTCATCATCACCGCCTCCACCACACATCTGTTCTCTCCAGTTCCCTTCGACTGAGCTCCTGGCAGAGCCCTGACCCAACCCCAAACCCCACCGACACGACTCACAGATTTGCTGTTTACACTGTTAAAACAAAGCCCCAAGCTCCCCTAGCACACGCCAGCTGCTGGGGGGCGGGACATGTACCAGCCGGGGCTGCTGGGCACCGCGGGGACGGCAGCCACCCCAGCCCCGCCGGGACGGGACCAGGCAAAGCACGGCCCGGTGGCCCCGCTCCGGCGGCGCCTGCACCGCCAGCACCGAGCAGAGACCAGCGCTCCGCGGGCTCCCGGCCCCGGCTCTCCCCGCCCGGGTGCCCGCGGCGCTTCACCGGCCGCGCTCTCCCCGTCGGGCGGTCACGGCGGGCGAACCGCACTGCACCGCACCGCGCCCGCACGGAGGGTTCGGGG
>VXAY01002317.1:933362-1002828 GCA_013399855.1 Oxyruncus cristatus
CTCGCTCCGTTCCGCCGGCGCGGAGCGCCCGAGCGCGGGGGGCGGCGGCGGGGACACGGGGGCCCGGGCCGGCGGCGGCGGAGCCCCCAGTGGTGGGTGTCGTGCCCCAGCCGGGGTGGGAAGAGTGGCCCGGCCTTCCCGGACCGCGGGTCTGGGCCTTCAGCTGTCCCCGGCATGTGTGCGCCCCGCAGCCCCTCCGGGACGGCTGTCCTGACCTTGCGCTGCTTTCTAACAGCCGACAGCCGAGAAAGGAGCATGCCGCCCTGTTTTAGTCCTAGATATCTCCTAGAAATACAGACTGTGGAACACTGGGAATGCTGCACGGGTGCTGTGTGTGGTGAGAGATCAGAGATTCCTCCCTCTTCACCGGTTTAAAAGAAAAAACGGTCATAAAAGTAATGGTTCTCATGGCAGAGCCTCACGATTACTGCATAGCAGAGTATCTGTCTCCAATGTTCACGTTCCTCTTAACCAGCAGCAATCGTTCCATTTAACAACAGCCAGCCTTAATTCACCCATCACGCTTTTGTGTTTATGCAGGAGCCTCGATGTCTCCAAGGTGGTAGTTGATGAAACCACAGTCCTCGATATCCCTAACGGGATATAGCAGGCCATCGACCAAACATTTCCACAGGCTGCAAGAAGAGGAAAGCACAGCTTCTGAACATGAGCATTCTGAACAAGGTGTTGAGGTCTGAGAATCAGCACCTCATGCCCATCTCAACCATTAAGGCCAATGGCAAGTGTAAGCAAGAATTGCTCAAGGGTGTGGATCCCGTATCTACAGCAGAAAAAGTGGAGGTGGGGCATAAAGAGGGTGGGGCAAGACCAGGAGGCCTGGAGCTGTTCTCTCTCACAAATAGGGTTCGATTCAGTGCTCCCTTGGTTGGCAAGCCGTACAAGGTGCATGCTTTGGCCAGTCAGGGTGTAGTGGTTTTAACCAAGGAGCCCAGGCCCCCCAGCAAAAGTTCTGTCTCAGAACAAGATGATCAAGCGCAGGTACCACTGTGAGGAGTATGGTAAAGCCTTTCTGTGGCTCTGCTACCTCAAGAAGCACCACTTTGTCCATTCTGGCCACAAGCCCTTCCTGTACATGGAGTGTGGCAAGAGCCATAGTTCAGAGAGGAGCTTCAAGGCCTATGTGTTGGCCCACTGGGGTGTGCAGCCGTTCCAGCGCACACAGTATGACAAGGCTTATGCACTCCCTAAGTGACATGGTCATCATCCTGGAGGGTGGCAGAAGTGGTAGAGATCGAGACTGGGACCTGACTATTCCAGCCTGCTCTGGTACTTATTAAAATGAGGTAAAAAGACAACAAAAAAACTAACTCTCTTGTCTCTCTATTATCAACAAGGCCCTGTGCTCAGCCCCAGGCAGAATTAGCAGTCTGGAGTGTGTGTAAATGTGGGTCTTTGCAGTAGCCGCTCCTTGAAGCTGTGATTTTCTCTTTCCTCTCTGTTCAAATTGAGTTCATTAGTTTATTTCCCTTGTATCTTTTCTCACATTCTTGCTCCCTCTCTTCCACTTCTTTCCTTCTCCTGCACCATAAAGCTAAAAGACAGCACCACCACAACTGCACCCTGATATTTCCTCTGCTCCATCTTCTTCAGTGCCCGTTTGCCAAGTGAGGCATGCTGATGGAAATTGGTCCTCAGGAAGGAAGTGCATAGTTCCAGCGCCATGTGAACTTGACCTCAAAGGAAGAGACTGACAATACCAGATCTAACAGGCCTTTCAGATTTGCCCACTCTGCACTCTCTTTTCATGTATTATATAAACACCACTTTCATTTGCTGCATCCTCGGTTTTAGCTATTATTTAGCTCTGTCTTATGCCTCTCTAACACCTGCAATTCCCCAAAATTTTTTGTTTAGCGGCTTTAAATTCTCTGGACTTCTTATGCCCACTGCATATAAAAGAGGAATATATAGGGGAAACATCAGTAGCACAGTTTCCTCTTGGGGTGCTATGAATGCAGTCCTGTGACACTCTGAAAAGCAACTCTTCGCAGTTTTCTACATTAAACTTTTTTTTCCCCTAAAATTTTTTTACTTGTTTGCAGACAAAGTGCTACAGTCAGATCCATGACACTTTGATGTGAAGTGAGGGTGGAAGGTGAATTCAGCTGATAAACATTTGGGTGTCTTTAACTATTTTTTTTAAAATCAGGGGGCATATGAGCTGAGTCTTTACCCTGAGTGCTTGGAGCACAGGCATATGAGGGCAGCTGGTATTTGAAGTTGCAGTGCTTCCTCCTGTTCCCTCTTTGGTGCCTATCCAAACTCAAATATTGACACAGTTGCAGAGTGTTCTTACTGGAGCTGGGCTTGTGTGCTGTGTTTTGAAGCACATGCCCTCTGTCACACCAGAACTGGGAGAGAAGGGGGAGCAATGGGGGGAAGGGGAAAACCAAGGCCCCTATTTCCTAAACAGTTGACCTGTGACTTTATTCTGAGGTAACAGGAGAGAAATAGTGGGAGCAATAATGAATTAGGAGGTCTTCACAGGAATATTGTTCACCTAACAGTTGATCTGAGTAGCTGGGGGCAAGTGTGTGCTGTGCTGCGCTGCACGTATCACTTGGCTGCAAAGATAAACTCAGCTGACTAATCCTGACTGAGGAGCCCATAGGGGACTCTGACTGGGCACCTGGTGATGATGCCATGACTGTGTCTTTGTCTTTATCTTAGAAACACCATGTTTTTATGTGAACAACCTTTTGCTTGGCAGTAAAATTATTAATAAAGTTGTTTACTCCTAAGAAAATCCTACAAAAGCCCTGAAGACCATGATGCTGGTGAACCTCAAAATGGATAGGATCTGTACAGGGTGCCATGGCCTGACTAGATACTGTCCAGTGCTGTATAGCTTGGTGTTTGCAGCATCTGAAGGGGTCTAGGACTACCTAATGCTCTACCCTTTCTTGTATTTTTTAATTACTACATTGTGGGCTCTGAATGCCTTTCTTACTGGGATCCATAACAAATACTTGCACCAGTGCATTACATTTGGTGTAGGTGGCAGCATCCTGCTGAGAAACGCCCTACTAAAAGGAGAGCAAGGAAAAGGATGGGTATCTGCTTGACCTCATTTGCTGGCATGGGCTTCACCAAGGCATTGGGGTGCTACTGCAGCACTCTGCAGTGACAAGTGCAGGTCTTTCAGATAATCGGAGTCCTTCGTGCTGGCAGGGCTCACCAGCTATCAGGCCTGCATGTGAACTTCAGTATTACACTTAAACTTCACACCACAGACAGGGCTCAGCCCTTGGCCAACTCAGAAACTGGCTTAAACCTGACCAAGGTATTCGAACGAGAAGGCAGCAGCAGGCTACAGGAAGGGGATGATGACCCAGAGTCATCTGAGGATGAGGACCCAGCGTCCTAAAGTCCTCCTGACTCAGCAGGTCCCCCCTCCTCAGGGGCAGGGGAACCCCTGTGTGAGGGGGTGGGGGTTTCATCTTTGTGATTGTATCCAAAGTGTTACTTTGATTAAACTGTATAATTCACTTCAGGAACATATTGATAAATACCCCAACTATTGCATCAGCAAACCCTCTGTCACAGAGCAGACAAAGGCCCAAGAAAATGGCCCAAGGACAAACCTTCTATATTGTGCTCCCTGAAAGTTGGAAAAATAGCTATGTAGGAAAAAAATAATTGCTAAAGGCTTGATTCACTTAAAAAGAAGAGTCAGCACATAAAGGGAAAGAGATCAAAACTCCCAGCTGTGTTAAAAGACAGAACTGTGGGTTGGTAAAGGTAGGAATCTTAACTCCCTTGTCCTAAGAAAGAAAACAGCATCAATCATTCATGAGTGGGTGAAGGCAGAAAGAAAATGATAAGTTGCTTACAGGAATGGTGAACAGGTGGAAGAGTTAAATGTTGAAGGGGTGGAAGTCAAAGCCCCTGGAGAGGTGATAGCTTATGCATGCTGTACTGCTGCAGAGGCTAACCACAGGAGTGGGAGAAACAGAGAGGAGCCCTAGAATCACATTACAGAATAGAAAAGGCCACAATGTGAAGAGTCAACATCTCAAATTACTAACATTGTTGTAAGATACCAGAAGGGCTGGAAAGTGTCCCAGGATATAGTGAAAATCTCCAAGTACAAAGCAAATCCAATATAAAGAAATAGTAGAAACTTAAGTGATGGATGTAACTGTGAGTAATCGAGAGATAAAAGGCGTCAGCAGTTACAGTTAACAACATAGTTGTCCTGATAGGTGGGTTTGTCCTATATCACGAGGGGAAAAAAGAACAGCAACTGGAAAAGAAGCAGCCAAATACAGTGACAGAATCATTAGCTTCAGTAAGGCTTCTATAAACAAGTGCTTAAGCAAAAAAATGAATGTAGGAACCAGAACAGAAGTAATATGAAAGAAAGATGGCATAGATAAGTATTCAAAGATATTCATACCTGTCTGATAACCAAGCTTAACTGCTCTATTGTAGCATTGATTATGGTTAGCCTTATATACTGCATGATACCATGGAAGGTGCTAACACCTTTCCTTTAAAGGGAAGACAAAAAGATGGTAAAAATCTATTAAATCTAGTATATACTATATATACTATCTATCTAGTGTTGACTTAAGCTGCGGTGTAAGGGCTGCACGGTTATTATAATAAGAGAGAGAGATTCAGGAATAAAAAAAAGTGACTGAGAATATTGGATACTGTTTGCGCCCCATTCCACAGCAAGGACTGAAGGTGGCTGCTGTGTAGGACACGGCAGCGGCTCTGACTTCACCACCCATCCCAAACCTGTTTGTGCTTTGACGCCTCCTTCCTGTTCCTGCCTGTGCTCTTTGACTAAGTGCTGCTTCCCAGCTATGTAACATGGGTTGTTTGTAGGGTCCTGCCTAATTCTAGAAACACTTCTCCACCCAGGTCATCTCCACCCAGGGCATCCCAGCCACTTTCCAAAGGTGTCTCCAAAATTTAAGGGGGTGGAGCAAGTGCATGGATGAGAACAGGAGACATTCTTATATGAAGGAGGGAGCCTCTGCAACTGCTCTTTGTACCAGTGGCCACAGAGTCATTCCTCAGCCACCCTAATGCTAATATTTGCACTCCTTCTATGGAGATAAACATTACAGATGTATCTGCTGCACAGAGGCTCAGCACAAAACATGCTCCCTGCTGGCAGAAAGTTCTTTCATGCCATGTGGCAGTTCCTGAAACTACCCCCATCCTGCCCTGCTTTCTGCTGTTTTTTTCACTCTGCCAATGTTCTGCTTGCTGCAGGAATCACTAGAGCTTTCCCAGCTCTGGTAGCCCAGTTCTTGACTTATTAACTGATGTCATGACATCCAGACCAGTCCTGCTTCCCTGCTCCTGGAAGCCCTTGTTTTCCTGTCTGGTTTGGGGTATGCTAGCTCCCTGCTTGTCAGAGCTTCTGTTTCCTTTTTGGATGTACTTTAGTGTGTTCCACTGTGGGGGAATAAAAGCGGAAGCCCAAACTTCTTGCAGCTTCATCCTCCTCTACTCAGCTGGGAATTGTAAGGCAGTGGGAAGTATGCACTTCCAAGGGCATTGCTGACCTAACTGGTTATATTCCAAATGGGCTGTTAAAGGCACCCCTTCTGCTCCTTTGGCATCGTTGAGGGAGAAGGGGGAGACTGAAACTCCATATTCTGGTGCCAGAAAAGCTGGGGCTGAGCTTGCTGATAACTGCAGAGAGAAAAGACAACTGAACTCTAGGGAGAAGCAGAGGGGCTTGCAGCTAAAGAGAGAAGGACTGGGAATGGCTAAGGAGCTCTCTTGCTGCCTGCAAGGCTACTAGGGAAGAGGTCTCTGAGAAGAATCAGCATAGTGGGGAGGCAGTGATGGAGCCAAGAGCTTCATGGGAGCAAGGTGAGGGAAAAGGAGCAGGCTCCTCTCCGCGCTAGCCCAAGTTCTCCCTGTGTCCTTGTGTTGGCTTCACGCCAACTGTCCGCGCCCAGAGGGAAAGCCTCCCTCTCCCTTTTTCCCCCAGGGCAAAGGGGAAAAAAACTACAGAAACTGAAGAACCTGAAACCAACTGAATTATATCAAAATATGTATTTTTGCATATATTTACAGTTATATACAGCTAGAATACTATATACAAAATTCGGGATCCGAATACACCCCCCTCCCCCAGATGGAAAGGGAAAAGGAAAAGGGAAAAAGGGAAAAGGGGAAAAACAGATAGTCACAATCAAAAACTAAGAACCAGCAAAACAAAGAACTGGCAAAAATCAATCTCACCACGTCCCTTAGAAAAACAGGATGGCCCGACACAAGCAGCACTCTCCGATCTCCTGCGTGGCAGACCAGTAGTCACTGCAGGCCTCAGCTCCAGATAAGCAAGACTAACGCAGAGACCCACTGCTCCTGAACCTCACCAGAAGAGAAGAGAGGGAGAGCTTCCCCTCCCTTCTTATTTATACCCTTCCTTACATAAAAATCATATGGAATACTGGGAACATGGCCTTAGTTCCTCGGTTACAACCTGGTTACCAAGGAAGTCCTGGAATCAAAACCACCACAGTCCTGGGACAACTTGTGCTCTCACTCCTCATGACATCTTCCCAGTTATTAAATGGGATGTCAGTTAAGTAAGGAAATGAAGATGCTCTGAAGGGAGGGAGAGATGGCAAGAGAGAGGAGCCTCAGTCCCACTGTCCCTGACCACACCATGACCTCTGGAGTCATAGAATCATAGAATCAGATGGGTTGGAAAGGACCTTGGAGATCATCAAGTCCAACCCTTGATCCAACACCACTGTGGTTACTAGACTATGGCATTAAGTGCCACGTCCAGCCTCATCTTGAAAACTTCCAGGGACGGAGAATCCACCACTTCCCTGGGCAGCCCATTCCAGTGGCTGATTACTCTCTCTGTAAAGAATTTCTTTCTAATATCTAACCTAAACCTCCCCTGGCACAGCTTAAGGCCATGCCCTCTTGTCTGACGGCTAGTTGCCTGGGAGAAGAGACCAGCCCCCCCCTGGCTACAACCTCCTTTCAGGTAGTTGTAGAGAGTGATGAGGCCTCCCCTGAGCCTTCTCTTCTCCAGGCTGAACAATCCCAGCTCCCTCAGCCTCTCCTCACAGGACTTGAGCTCAAGTCCCTTCACCAGCCTGGTTGCTCTTCTCTGGACCTGCTCCAGCACCTCAATATCCTTCCTGAACTGAGCAGCCCAGAACTGGACACAGCACTCCAGGTGTGGCCTCACCAGCACTGAGTACAGGGGCAGAATCACCTCCCTGTTCCTGCTGGCCACACTGTTCCTGATCCAGGCCAGGATGCCATTGGCCCCCTTGGCCACCTGGGCACAGCTGGCCCATGTTCAGCTTCCTGTCAATCAGCACCCCCAGATCCCTTTCTACCTGGCTGCTCTCCAGCCACTCTGTGCCCAGCCTGTAGCGCTGCAGGGGGTTGTTGTGGCCAAAGTGCAGGACCCGGCACTTGGCCTTGTTGAACCTCATCCCGCTGGAATCAGCCCAGCTCTCCAGTCTGTCCAGGTCCCTCTGCAGAGCTCTCCTGCCTTCCAGCTGATCGACACTCTCCCCCAGCTTGGTGTCATCTGCAAATTTACTAATGGTGCACTCTACCCTTCATCTAAATCATCAATAAATATATTAAACAGAACTGGCCCAACACTGATCCCTGGGGGACACCACTAGTGACCGGCCGCCAACTGGATGCAGCCCCGTTCACCACCACTCTCTGGGCCCGGCCCTCCAGCCAGTTCCTAACCCAGCACAGAGTGCCCCTGGCCAAGCACTGTTTCTTCATTCTGGTTCAATATTAACCCAGCAGGGCTGTGACTCTGCTTATTCTGCCTCCTTTGCAATTCCCCTGCAGCCAGAGCTGTACAGCATGGCACGCACCAAACCCAGCATACTGAAGGGCCTGATCTTCTCCAGCCTTTTGCACCTCACATTGAGCCATGCTGGAGGTAAGCCTCAATGGCAGAGGGAGAAGGACAATACTAGTGGGTGAAGGACAGTACTAGTGGGTGACAGCAGGAAGAAAGATGGGGTTATTTCTTTCCAGGGGTAAAGCAGGTGGTAGGTTTTCTTGGTAAGTCAGGAGGACCTGCTAAAAGCTTGAAGTTGGAATTGAAAGGGTGCTGAGAGTGGAGTGAGCATAGGACGATGCAACCAGCATCTGTCAGCTGGTGCAACAGCTCAGTGGATTTTTTAGGTGGCCTGGGAAATGGCAGGGGACAGAATGTGGCTCAGTCCAGGATCATGTGTAATACAACTGTGGGACTTCTGGGGATGGAGTTCCTCAGCTGACCTGGGTGGCTTCAATTCTGCATTGCCCCCCCTGTTCCTTATCACAGCTTTATGTCATATGGAGTATGCCACCTTTCTGCTTACCACTCCTTTTATGAAAGCCTCTAATTCATCTGTCTTTTCTTAGTATGATACACTACTGTGTGGGGGATGAACCTGTCTACAGGTCTCAAATCACAGCCTCTGAACATGAAGATGGAACCAAGGTGTGCTTATCGCAGTGGTCTGAGGCTGGAAAGGCATAAATACAGTGGCTGGCAGGGACAGTAGCAGGCTCAAAGCAAATAAACCTCTACCTAACTGCAAATCAGCAGAGCAGCTTTGCTGAGGAAGCACAACTTCTGTTACCTAAGTGACAGATGAATCCAGAGAGCCTGCTCTGATCATCAGGTGTAGACCAGACAGGGCTTCTCCTCCTGTATGGTGCACTGTGGGAGGCTGGGCTGTGGGATCACTACATCAGCTGCCTGTGGTTTTTGGAAACTGCAAGTGGAGACAAAGGTGCCCTCCAGCTGCAAGCAGCCCTTTGACTGGCAATATTCTGACCCGGTAGTTTTCCTGGAAAAGGGGCAGGCACTGTCACTGCTCAAGCGCCCACGACGTGCCAACAAGGGATTTCTAGAAGAGTTGCTTAAAGGAAACCTGGAGCGGGAGTGCCTGGAGGAGACATGCAGTTATGAGGAGGCTTTTGAAGCCCTTGAATCCACTGATCAGACGGTATGTACAGATGTTCCCAAGGAAACATTCCCTCAGCCAACCTCTGTAGTGAGAGACCAGCAGATTGCACACACAGCAAGGGACTCAGTTCTGTGAACCAAAGATGAGGCTAATGTGTGGGCCCCAGGGAGAGCTCAGGCTTTCTTACTGATCTTCCCTCCTGGAGACACTCCAGGGAATGCAGCTCAAAGCTCAGGTTGCTTTTCCTCCCTCTCTTTGCATGAACTGAAGAGAGCCTTACCATGGGTCCAGAGTAGCATCTTCTACTAGCTCAGCAAGGTGCCTCACACATGTGAGCTGCCACAGTCCCAGACACTCACAGAAGAGCTGGCTTGGCAGCCAAACACTGAGTGCAGGTGCCTTGAACTCCTTTGAGCTGAAGCTTTAGCATATCCTGTTCCCTTTTCTCGCTTCCAAACTCACTCTGCTAAAGTTGTGCTGCATCCTTTTGGGATTTGCTCCTAGCCCCTGGCTGGTGTCTATGCTGAATTCCACACCTGAGAATACAACAGATAAACAGTTATGAGCCTAAGCCAGCAAGACACCACCTCTGGGGAGTACTTCTAAAGCAATCAGCCCCAGGCTGAACAGGAGAGATGTAGATCTAAACAGCTGACCTACATGTGATCTGTGGACTTAGAAGTTCTACATTCAGCTGCTTGGATATCTGCACTGTAGCCCACTGCACTGTAGAAGGCTCTGCTTTCTCTGCAGGTTTATGAAGGTTGTAAGCGTCTTTAATCTCTTTAGAAAAAACAGTACTCTCTTAATTCCTGAGCCTGATGCGTGGGAATGTGGTTTTATATCAGATTTTTTGCTTTGTTGAACTCTGTAGTAATTGGTATAAACAGAGCTAGGTTAGTCTTTCCTTTTGTTGTAATGGGGCATTCTCTTACTGGTTTGAATTGCAGTAGCCAAGCAAAGTCTGATGTTCTGTGCCTCTAAATACATATATTTCTAATTTTTTTTTTCTTCTTTTTTTTACAGGAGGCATTTTGGTCAAAATACCAAGGTAAGTTGTTTCAAGTCCTGCAGGCACTATACTGTCCCTTGGGATGCACTCTCTCATCCTGGAGAGATGGCTGTCTCTTTCAAGAGCTCACTTCCCAGGGCAAAGCACTTGTGTTTTGTCTCTAGATGATAAACTGATTCAAATTATGATGCTTATTTGGATTCCTTTCATATGTGTTTCTTTTTTCTGATTTTGCTAGTATGTCAGGGCCAGAGAACGCCCAGGACAGTTCTGGATGCTTGTCTAGAAGGTATGAAACTCATGCTGAGCTCAATCTCCCAGATACAGTGAGTGCCAGGAACTTGCTTCCTGCAGAGCTTGTACAGAAAAAAAAATAAGCTAAAGTTGGAGAAGCCATACAATTATAAAGAAAAATATGAGGAGGGGAGTTTGAATTCTTTCTTCCTCTTTATTTCCCCACTAACAATTTCACAAACAGCCTGACTTGTGCACTGAAACAGCGTGGGGTAAATCTCCTTTTCCTTGTGACAGTCAGGTGCAGCCTGAGGTGAGCAGCCTCTCAGAAGGGCTCCGAGCCAAAGCAAAGCACAGACCCTCAGCAATAGCTCCCTCTGATAAGGCAGAGAGAGCTTAGGCTGTGTGCTCTTCTCACAGGAAGAGGATGACTGTGCTTGTGCAGGCTTCTGCACACAGCAAAAGCGAAAGGGATATGAGGGATGGTACCTCTGACCTTGAAAAATGCAACATCCAGTTCCATTGACCCTGGCTTACACCGTGTTGGGATTTTGACAGGTGACTGCTCTCTTGGGCTGGGCCAGAACTATCGGGGAACAATTAGCTACACCAAATCAGGGATTGAATGTCAAGTGTGGACAAGCAAATATCCACATATTCCTAAGTAAGTTCATCTCCTGCATACCCCTAAAGGGTTCTCCAAGGTGTCCTTCCTTCCTTCCTAGCCTAACCAGCTTTTTTCTCATAGATTTAATGCCACCATTTATCCCAGCCTCATTGAGAACTACTGCAGGAACCCAGACAACCACTCAGAAGGCCCGTGGTGCTACACCCGAGACCCAACAGTGGAACGGGAGGAGTGTCCCATCCCCGTGTGTGGTACGGCTCAGCACTATGCTCCAGAAAGCCTTTCACTCACAGCAAACACTGCACTGAGACTGATACTAAATCAGTCAAGGAGCGGGTTAGGAGGGAGGGAGTTTACATGAAGAGAGGTTAGTAGAAGTAGAGAAACTGTATCTTAAAGGGTAAAGGAGCTGAGGAGGAAAAGTTATTGAGTTGCCTATACATAATGTGCTGTTTCTCTAGACTACACTAATCCAAATCTAAATTAAATCCAGCATCAGCAGTTCCCTGGAATCTACTACAGTTTTTTGTAGTCAGAGTCGTCCCAAAATCCTGGCTCAGTTGCCTCTAATTTGTGACAGCCATGAGTCATACTGTTTTTTGGTCAGAATTTCCACCTTTAGGACAAAATAACTACAGGTTGTGCTTGACTGCCTGCCCTAACATTCAGTCCTGTGGAGGCATGTAGTGTAATACCCACAAACTCAAGAAAAGAGAAGATGCCCTTCTCTCATCGTGGCACTTGACAGGATGGAGAACCATCCCCCTACACTAATACGTTCCCATTTCCCCCCAGTGCAGAGCTGTCTCCCCTGGGACTTGGCCTCTGTCTCAGAAGAAGTGGTAGAAAGCAGAGAAGCTTCTCACAGCAGAAGCGTCTCTTCCAAAAGCAGATACTAAAGGCAACAACCCTAAGTGAAAGTGGGAGAGGTCAGGAACCATTTTGACCATGGGGTATTGTGAAGTTTTAAAAGCCATTACCATTGCTCTAGTCTGCAGTATGACAAACTGAAGAGAGATACTGCTCTGCTTTTAGGCAATCAGGCATCTGAACTATCTCTGTTCACTAGTTAGTTTCTGATCTACAGTAGCTTACAGTTGCACTTACATGTGCATGGATATGGCAGGACTAAAAAAAACCTTGGCTTTGTGCACAGTTCTTTTGCAATCATATTGACATAAGTCAATCAAACAGAAACAGCCTCACCGATTAAGGTGAATGCTACTTGCTCAGTGGCTGTTGTGCCCCAGGATGAACAGCCAAAGGGGAGGCAGCCTGAGGTCAAGTAACTGCCACAGGACAGATTACTGGGTGTCCGCGCCCTCAGGAAATACTGCTTAAAGATTGCAGCCATTAGAACACTTGAAAGAAAAAGTGTGGAAAGTCTTGCAGGAAAATTTTTCACTTACCATTAGATTTAGAAACACTGGCAGAAGTAAAATTTTGCCATTTTAGTAGTGGATCACAGTAAAAGGCTCCCCCAAATATGGCCTAGTTATTATGCATTTGAGTATAAGGCAATGGAAGTTCTAATACAGCAGCATTATGATGCTTGAAGGCACCTACCCATCCCTTGAGCTGATTCACAAAGATGCCCAGAAATGAACACAATATTGTTCCTCACATCTTAGTGATGAAGAAAAGTGTGATGAATAGTGCCAGTTTCACCTCACCTATTGTTGAACCACCTCTGACACTGCAATATTTTAGAGGGCCACCACACGCATGGGAGCACAGCGGGAGCTCCCAAACATAATGGGATGCCCGATGGAACTCTAGGCTTTTGTAAAGGGGTGCTGGTGCAATTCACTAACAGTACTTCTGAGTGCAAAGCTATGGCTTAAATCACAGCTCTGTCTTTCTAGGTGAAGAAAGGACGACAGTTCCATTTACTCCTCGGGTCACACCACCTCCCCCAGTGGAGCCTTGTGAACAAGACAAAGGCATGCTTTACACAGGGACCCTCTCAGTCACTGTGTCTGGAGCTAAGTGTCTGCCGTGGAACTCTGAGAAAGCCAAAGAAGTGCTCCAGGGAAAACACCTTGACCCAGAGGTGAAGCTGCTGGAGAATTACTGTCGGAATCCAGACAGAGACGATGAGGGTGTCTGGTGTGTCACAGATGAACCACCCTACTTTGACTATTGCGATCTGCACTACTGCGGTGAGAAGTCTGCATAGGTTTGGGTAGGCACACTTGTGAGGCAGTGGCAAATAAAACCAGTCCATGACACTAGGGTGAAGTGCTTGGTCTGGGAGGCATAGACAAGGATGTACGTGCACCATGCACGTGGGAGCCCTGTTTGTCCAAATATTACATGTACTAACCTGCCTTAAGTACACAGTACTGTTTTGTGTCTCAGGGGTTCTCAGCTCCCTGAAAACTCACAATGGTGGACAAGGAACATTAAAAAGAGCAGTGGTTTTAAAACATCAGTCCTTCATCAGACACGGTGTATGTGGAAAAAAACATTTACATTGCTGATAATTACGGGAACTACAGCTAAGCCTTTTACCACGTTTGTCTTTCCATCTCTCTCAGACAGCTTGCTAGAAGAGGAGAACGAAGAGCTGGAGGGAATATCAGGACGTTCTACTCATCCTCAAGAGTTCAGAACCTTCTTTGATGACAAAACTTTTGGTTCAGGCGAAGCAGGTGAGCAAAAACTCTAGACACAGCATCGGAGTTTGTAGAAAGGCTGTAGCTTCTTCCCACAGTGCACTTACGGTTCTTCAGGAACATCGGCTAGACAAATGCTGTTAAAAGCAGGAGAAGATATTGAAATTCCTTGAAGAACTCTGAGAAGTCAGTATCTCGTTACAATCATGGCGCTATTGAGCATTTCCTTTCTAGGATCATCCAGCTTAGCACGATGACTGCAGACGCCAGTTTTCCATTGTGAATAAGGTACCTATTTTTTCAGACTGTGGCACTCGTCCTTTATTTGAGAAGAAGAAAGTAACAGACAAAAGTGAGAAGGAGCTGTTGGAGTCCTTCATGGGAGGCAGAGTTGTCCATGGAGATGACGCAGAAGTTGGCAGCTCCCCTTGGTAAGTATTGTCTTTGCATGGTTCTTCATAAGGCATTGTGTCTTCCTTCTCCAGCTCCAGAAGGTAGAAATAAACAGGCTTTCTTATCTCAGGCAGCATGCACACATTATGGGTTCTTATCAAATCTTCTCCAAATGGTTCATAGGGCAGTAGTAACATAGCTGGAAAGAAACTCACCTCTTGAGCTAAGTATACAACCACCTGGGAAAGCAAGAGTGCTGGTGTGTTTCATCTTTGCCTCTTCCTCTTTCCAGCGTTGCTGGAGCAGAAAGGATGAGGAATCTCTCCAGGTGAAAGAAAGGGGGTAAATGGCCTACTACATAGAACATACGTGTCCAGGGAAGACTTGCTACAGAGCCACTTACGCAGTTCTCTGTCAGTATAGTGCACTGCTCTTCCCCGCTCACTGTAAATTCTGCACTTTCCACATGACACCGGGACCTGTTCAGCCAGCCACATCTTTAGTTCTGCTAAGTCTTCCTCCTCATTATCTCTCAGGCAGGTGATGCTCTACAAAAAGAGTCCTCAGGAGCTGCTGTGTGGTGCCAGCCTCATCAGTGACAGCTGGATCCTGACTGCTGCTCATTGTATTTATTACCCACCGTGGGACAAGAACTTAACTACAAATGACATCTTGGTGCGGATTGGCAAGCACGTAAGGACAAAGTAAGAGTCTGGATGAAGTGAGAGGAAACTAGTCTTCCTTGTGGAGTAATGAGATACAGTTCAGTATCCAAGGAAATATCATAACAATATCACATGTCTCTCAATAATGGGATCTAATGGGGCTGTCATTTGCTGCTCTTGCTGATCCTAAAGATTTAAGTCAAAGGGAGGGCAGAAGCATGGGAAGTCTAAAGGGGTGCTCCAATGTAAAGACAGCATTGTCTCAGAGGTTACAAAGCACCTGAGAGTATCACAAACCCCAGAAGACTCTTGGTTGCTACTGTACAGCAAGTTATTTCCTTCATAACTATTTCAGATATGAAAAGAACAAAGAGAAGATTGCTCTGTTGGATAAAATCATCATCCATCCTAAGTACAACTGGAAAGACAACATGGACCGAGACATTGCACTGATGCACTTAAGGAGACCTGTCATCTTTAGTGACTACATCCATCCCGTCTGCCTGCCTACCAAAGAGGTTGTGCAGAGGTGAGGACACTGTCCTACAGTCCTAAAAATACAGGCTACAAAAGCCATCTCTAGTCTTAAAAAGATAGAAAAAGATGACTTATCAAGGCTATTTACAGCAAGAGAGCCAGGTAGGAAAAAGCTGTTACAAAACATTTGATTATATTCGTGTGTCCTTCCACAGGATGATGCTGGCAGGCTACAAAGGGCGGGTAACTGGTTGGGGAAACTTGAAAGAAACATGGGCCACTAGCCCCAGCAACCTTCCCACAGTTCTGCAACAGCTCAATATGCCCATTGTAGACCAAAGTACCTGCAGGGATTCCACCAAAGTTAAAGTCACTGATAACATGTTTTGTGCAGGTAAGTAGCACTGGAGACACAGGTACAACTTGCCACAGAAGATGAGGGCTCTGAGCTCCTGGTGGGGCTCATGCAGCAAGGTTACTTTTGGATAGATTTGCAAATGCCCTCTGCAACAATAACTTCCCTGCGATAAAAACTTTCTCAGCTCTCAGAAAACATGAAGGCTGGAGAACTTAAAGCTATGAATGAAGTTTGTAACACCAAGCTGTGTCAGGCACTAGTCTAATGGCATCAGATAGCAGCAGCAGCTGATTCAGTGGGAGAACTAAGCACGTTTAAAATTATCTTTTCATCGGCACAATTCAGTGACTTCCTAAATAAAAGGCTGCACCACCCATTATCCTGTCTACTAGCTTGTCTCAACCTGTCCAGTCTGGAGCCCACTGATAATTATGCCTGCAAATTTTGCGGCAACGGGCTCCCACCTTCCTAAATCTCTTCTGGCCCTATACCCTTTTTCAGTGAGAAGGGAAGTAGACACCGAACTCAAGATACCAAAAGACTACGTATTTATGTAACAGTTTAATGGTTCCTGCTGTATTCTATTTGTGCAGGCTTTATCAGTTCCTACAAGCAAACCTCCAGTGATCTCTGAAAAAGTTTGTGCTGCTTGCATGTAAGCACATGTGATTGCTTGAGTTAGGATGGAAGCCAATTTCATGAGTGTGCTGAAAATACACTGTTCTTACGGTTTCTTATTCTAGACAACATTCTTGAAAAACAGCTGAGATACAGACATAGAGAAAAAAAGACAGAGGTGATGGGAAAATGCAAAGATACCATCTAGCTCATCAGGAATGAAAGTGAAA
The DNA here is from genome assembly GCA_013399855.1 of Oxyruncus cristatus. Taxonomy (NCBI): domain Eukaryota; kingdom Metazoa; phylum Chordata; class Aves; order Passeriformes; family Cotingidae; genus Oxyruncus; species Oxyruncus cristatus. The sequence continues at coordinate 949,547 of VXAY01002317.1, forward strand.
TCCTGTTCCTCTTCATAGTGAGACTTTAGGAAGACAGTTGGGGGAGAGGAGAAACAGAGCTTGCAGAGTGACAGGAAGGTGAAAGTGAGGACAGCAAGGTATCTCTGTAGTAAACAGAATGATAGAACAGAAAACATGCAGTATTACAAGTAAGTTTCTGAAATGAGAAAAGCTCGGTAGCTCAAGCTACAGCTGTTGAACACAGTGGCAACTGACACAGCTATTCTGATTAATAAAACAAGAAGGAGAGGACAGAGGGTGAATTCAGGAATGTTGTAGAGACAGAAGCAGAGTTAGCTGTTTTACATATAAATAAAAAACCAAAGCAATTTTCTAAATTAAGTCTGAGTTGGCAGAAGCAGCAAGCAATCTATCTCATGGGTGTCAGAAAATCTATGCAACTTCAAGGAAAAGATGCCCAACACCAGCCACTTCCCCTAGTCAAATGTCCAACTTTTGTTTGGCTCTAGGTTACAGTCCTGAAGACTCAAAGAGAGGAGATGCCTGTGAGGGGGACAGTGGGGGACCTTTTGTGATGAAGGTATGTTCAACAAGCTCGAGCTCATAAGACATTCGAAGCTTGATTTGTGCTATGCTGAACTTTTGTAATAGTCTAAAAGACAGCAGCAGAGGTGGAGACTGCTGAGTGGCTGAAGCAAACCCAGCTCATGCCCAAGCTGAATCCTGGAGATGAATCCTGCAGTCAGCCAGCCCCATTTCTATACTGAGCTCTCAGTGTATATGGAGATCAGCTGCAGAATGCATGAGTGACGGCCAATTCTTACTTAGAGGTTTAAGAGGAGAGACAAAGTCACTCCAGTGAGCTCTGCTGGAGATGCCAGTCTGAAGCTCAAAGCAGTATCCTTCACTAAATAGTCTGGGGTGCATACAAGGTTTAGATCTGAAAGAGCAACGAAGCTGGTAGAGAATCTAGAGCACAAGTCCTAGGAGGAGCAGCAGAGGGAGGTGGGGTTATTTAGCCTGGAGAAAAGGAGGCTCAGGGGTGACCTCATCACAGTCTGCAACTCCCTGAAAGGAGGTTGTAGCAAGGTAGGGGTGTTGGACATCAGGAGGAATTTCTTCATTGAAAGAGCGCTTAAGCATTGGGAAAGGGCTGCCCATAAATGTGGTGGCATCACCATCCCTGGTAGTGTTCAAGAAATCACCAGGCTTTGAACTCAGGGCTATGGTTCAGTTGGTATGGTGGTGTTCATTCAAAGGTTGGGCTTGATCTTGGAGGTCTTGTCCAACCTTAATGATTCCATCAAAGTCTCTTGCTCCTTGTCAATCCCATTTTTTTTTATTTTGCTTTAGAACCCAGATGACAACCGTTGGTATCAAGTGGGAATAGTTTCATGGGGAGAAGGATGTGACCGAGATGGCAAATATGGATTTTACACCCATGTATTCCGCCTGAAAAAGTGGATGCGAAAAGTCATTGAAAAACACGGGCGATAGTTGAAGCGTTTACTTTGCTTGCTCTCAGACTTTCTACAATGCTCCACTTAAAAACGTAAGCATAGAAGATCCTGAAGTAAAAGTTATATCCTTACAACTTGACAAAGGAAAGTCTTATCCCTCACAAATAAAAGCTCTTAAACCCATCCTCTTCCTTTTGTTCATGCCAAGTTTAGTTGCACTTGGATCTAAGCTATAACAGTAGCCAGAAGTACCGCAGCACTAGGTGTACTGCTAATTACCTGTTGTGCTTCAAACAAATTCTCCTCCCATCAGCTATAATCAACAGATTTTGGACCTGAGATGACGGCCTTGGCAGTCACAGCAAGCACAAGTGGGGCCTCATGCACTGTCCGTTTTCTCCCTTCAAGGCAACTCATTTTCTGTTCTACTTTTTGAGCCAAGAATGTACCAGAGATAAACACACGATGGTAAATGTGGCATTCCACAAAACACCAATGTCAAAAGAAAAGCCATAAAGACATTGTTCTCAGCTACAATAGCAGGCAACTAATACCAGCACCACTGTGCAATTCTCCCTGCAGAGGAATATGGGCTTGAATACATTAAGCAGCACTTCCAGTAACTTTTGACATACCAGGTCGTGCTGGGCCCTCATTGTGTGTTTTCCACCTGCATAGCAAGATTCAGAAGGAAGCAATTCATGCATTGTCAAAGGGCCTCCAAGGGAAGCATCCTGCACTATACCTGTTTGCTTGTCTTATAGAGGTTGTTTGGGGATCTCGCCCAAAAGAAGCTTTAGTTCTTTCATAAACTCCTCTTTAGCAGCAATTTGTGGACCGAGGACGCAGCAGTAAACACATTCTTGACTAGCAAACTTGTTCAGCCCAATTTTCTCTTAAAGCAATCATGAGATTTGAGAACTTTCCTTGCTCTCTATGGCACCTAATTCCGAAACTCCTCGCTCATAATGCCACAAAGTCACAGAAACTGGCAACAGTGAAATTAGTTCTAAAAAACCAGTTATTGATATTAGTGTCTGGCCATCTCCTTTAAGATGGCTCATTTGGGAGCCAACTTCAAGCAGCCCAATTTCATTGTCCTAATAAAGCACAAAAATCAGCCTCTTACGGTATCTGAAAAATGAAATCTCAAGAGCTCACGTTCCACAACTGTTTAAAGTCATTGATAACCACAGGCACTGGACACTGAAAATATTTAGTTCTTCTAATGTTTAAAGGCTCACCCTTAAACTACTATGTAATAATCTGTGACAAATTGCATATCTAAGAGGGGAACCAGGACCACAGTTTCTGGAGTGAGTCACTGTTCATATTGACTTGTTACAAACAATACAGAGGAATAATTTTTAAAATTCAGTTTAATGTTATTTAAATATTGTCTGGGCTAAAGATTAGGCTTTATTAATTTATGTGCACAAGTTTTAGTTCAGAACTCCCAGGATATTGAGTCCAACCAAACACTACAGAGACACAGGGCAAAAACTCATTCAGAAAAAGAAACTATCTCCCGCTACTCAATTTTCCTGTATTTCATTTCCAATTCAGCTTCAAATTTAAAATAGTTTATACAGGTTTGCAGGCATTGCTGTTTTAACATCCTGAGCTAATTAACAAATAGTTCTTCAGAATGTCTGCTGGATATGGTAAAGGAACATATGGATTAATTTAAATGTCACTAAGTTTCAGAGAGCAGCTAGTAATTGAGAGGTAGTGGCAGTAACTAGTGCCAGCCAACATAAACTGTTCAAAAACTGCCCCAGGTAAAGTGCACAAAACTCAGCACTTACCAATAAGGGCCAAACCTCCATTTGTAACAGAGTTCTGTTCCACAAGAAAGTGCATGCCCATTCAGGTTATGAGAGGAGACTGCAACTACTAAATCAAGGTGGTGGAGCAAGGAATGGCATCATATCAATTAACATGGGATGGAGAAGGCTTGCAAGTCACCTGCTATTGCAGTGTGCAAACTCACCATAAGCACCAAGCAGCAATACATCAACTGCAACCCCAGTCTAGGGGTCCTGTGAAAGTTTTCAGACATTTGCAGAAGCTCTGGCATAGATCTGTTGTACAAGGACTAATTTAAAGCCACATTTTTACTGTAATCAGGCAAGGCAGTTTCAGTAATGGCCTAATGCAGAGACTGCTGGTCCACAAAGCAAACAGCAACAGCAGCAGTTACATGGAACAGATTAAAATATAGAGCAGAAGTGTGCTATTTTAAGCCTGCCTGTCCAACTCTTCAATAACACTGTTCTAGCTACGGAACAGATGTGCAATGTATGCTTCACAACCAGTACTCACATGGAAGTGCAGTAGTAAGGTGAAAACACATCACCTCCCTAGAAATGAAAGGGCTAGAAAGGATACACAGTGTGTCTGTCTTCATCTTCATATTTGTAGCTTCTGAAAAAGGCTAATTACTCTTAAAAAGAAAAAAAGAAGTGGCTACAGCTTTTTCAGACTAGCACTACTAGGTGTCTTAGTTACACAAACTAGTAGAGTTTGCTGACATCAGATGTTTCAGAGCAAAAAGAATGTAGTGGTGAGGTCTACCCGCAAGAGGAAGACTGCTTAACCAAATGAGTTCAGGATAAATGAGCCCACTGACTGTACATCACTGCTAGTCTATTCCTTATCAACAGCAGCAGGCTCCCTCAAAGAAAGCTCCCTCAGCCGGGACTACGCTTAATCTGGCTAAAAAGGCATCACAAGGACTACATAATTTAAAATAAGCATTTCAGCAAACTAAATATTCTCAAGTTACAGAAACATACTCCAAAACATAAAAAAGGAACTATATAAAAATGCACTACTGCTCTTAGAAGTAAGAGTGCAAAGTCTCGGGACTGCACCCACAGACAGTATATTTCCACTCATCTTCCTTATAATGTATCCAAACCCCAAGGTTCATGTCAAGAATAGCTTAGTTCAGTTTCTAGATGCCCAGTCACTAACATTCAGGAATAGAGAGTGACCTATAACCAGCAGTTGCTGCTGTTCCTACAGAGGCTGGTATAGTTAATGCAAACTTTATTTACAAAAGACACTTAAATTAGTTACTTCATGCCATGTGTCCATACAGAATCAACAGTTCAAGGATTACATGGAGAAGAATTCACAAAATTAAAAGTGAAATCACTAAAGATCCTCTAAGAGTTAAGAACTAGGAAAAAATCTTAAAGACAATTTTACAAATAAAAACCCCAAGTTATGAGAAACTAGTCTGAGCAGGATGGTTGTTTACAGGTCTGTACACTAAAACTAATACACAGACAGCCTTCTATTGTCAAAGAGATGCTCACTGAGAAGCAGAGTATGTACAAATACTTGTGCCACAATGACTCAACCCCCCAAAATCCACTGTATTATACATAAACCAGTTTGTATACATTAGGCCTAAACGAGGCCATTTAACTATGAAGACTTCTAGTTTAGTAAACTAAAGCTGAAGACAGCCCCAAGCAACAGCAATACTGTCTCTTTTCCATCTCTATTTGCGACTGCTTTTTATTCTCTCCAATCTTTTTTTCAAGTCATCAATATTGGCTGCTGCAGAAGAGGGTGAAGCCAGGGTAGTTCCAATGCCAGAGGAATGAGTCTGATTGGAGTCCAGGTCCAGATGTTGGTACTGCTCCCGGGACTCACGGAGCTGGGAGAGCTTACTGTGAAGCATATCTGTAGAGGATGCAACTGTAGGGAGTGTAGGTTTAGAGAGCAGAGACGTCAGAGGGGGTCTGTCTTCCTGCTACGAGGGGGGAAAGTGAAGTGTTAAGACATATAGTGGTAAATGCTATATAAGTAGTACAAATCATAATCAATGGATTCTCATCTTCTCAGGAAACAGCGAAAACAGAGGAAAGGGAAGGACCACTGCAACACAAGTGAATCTGGAGCAATAAAGTCAGAACCATGTAAAGCTAACTAAAATACTCAATTCTTATAATCTGAGTAGTTAATGTTTAACTTCATGTCAGTAGGGACACAAAGGAACTACAAGCTTTAAAGATGAAAAAAAAATTCACTGCAGACCAGTGTTTTACTGAGACAGACTGCAGAGTCTTAAACAGCCTGAATTCTAACACCACAAGAGCAAAGTCCATGCCTACGTGCAGCATCAACAGGCAATGAGTTTTCTGGGGGAAAGAGAAGAGGAAACTTGAATTAATTGGCAAGATAGATCCTGCCAAAGACTTAAAACATCAATTCACTGTTCTTTTACCAACTGGTACTTCCATCTGAGTGAGTTACCTTGTTACTATAATCTAGGAAATATTTCCCCTCCTCAGAGCTGTAAGGTGATATGCAAGTTAAAACAGTGATGTACCTTGATAACTATTCCTAGAGTGAACATCACTTCTCACATGGCCCAGTGCAAATTTCAGTAATTGGCACTACATTCCTAGCACATAGAACACGCAACTGTAAGAGATTTTGGTCCACAGGTTTCCAATACTAAGCTCATTCTGCATTTCTGTGCCTCAGTATCCACACACCCCAAATATATATACAACTTCAAAGCCTTAATTCAGCTCTTATGGTTGTTTCACAGCAGAAAGATCTAGAATTTCCACATCATTCAACTCAGAGCTCAGTATATGTTAGTTTTTAGAGAACAGTAGTTATTTGAACCCGTCTGTGACTCAACTACCCAGCAAGGGAAGATACCAAACTACAGGGCTGTAGAAACAACCTTCATGCACACCAGTACTGTAGACAGAGCAGACTGAAACTTAAGCCTACTTGGCCAAGTAATGAGTTTAAAACCATTTATACTAGGCACAGCAACATGCAGTGAGTAACTAGGACATGCACTATAATGAAAGATCATAAATTCTGACTGGAATCTGCCTTTGGCAGAGAAATCAATCATTTGAATTTAAAAAACAAAAAGTACAAATCAAGTTCCTCCCCTGGAGATTTAGGAGTTGTCAAGTACAATACCTTTGCGTTGTCAAGGCCACAACGCTGCCTGAGGATTTTTAGTCTTTCCAAATAAACTGAAGGCCCCACTTCCTCCCCATTTGTGTTTCCTATAGAGGAAGATACAGTGTGGGTAGACACAGGAACACACGTTCCTTCCATCTGAGAAGAAATTCCTGGAGGATGAGGGGAAAGAGGAAGAAAAATTAAAACCAATTAAAAACATCAAAAAAGAGTAAGCCTCTTGGTCAGTTCCTTGAAATAAAATGCAATAATGGAAAACTAACCAATCTACACTACCCAAGCTATTTGTATTTGCTAGTATAGACATATCAGCACTTTCAATTCCTTGCAAGAGTGACAACTGAAAACCAAGAAAAGAAATGGAGATATTTAACAAGTGGCTGCAGAGCAGCTCCAGAAGTGCTGAGGTCGACAGCTGAAGACAAGAGCAGGGACAGAGGAAGATCTGATGTGGATCAGCAGTAAGTAATCAACATCTGACAAAATTAACTCAGCAATTGGCAGGATGGGAAATATTTGAAGTCTTCTGTCTTTTTCTAGTTTAGTACTACTTTTGGGTTTACCACTGATTCTAACCCTTCTTTACTTCATTTGTCTAACTTCAAGCTCTTTCTTCCAGTTCAGTCTCAAAGAGCAATTTCTGGAAGGCACATGGTAAGGTTTTTAAAGCTTCCCTACCAGAAAAGGAATTTACACGATGAAAAAAGCTTTCCCATTATGAAATGAATTGCAAATTCTGAGACTTAGCACAGACAAGGGTTTGTTTTCACTAATTTACGCAAGGGCATTTAAACTAAATAAAAGGAAAATTAAGTTTAAGCATTTATACTTTTAATACACTTAGTTTACTCTAAAGCACTGTTGCAATGGAACAACATCCTTTATTACAAAAAAATTATAGTTAGGGAGGGAAAAAGAGAATTGTGGAATGTAAATTTTATTTTGAAAACTGCTGTACTAATTTCTCAGTTGTACAGACTTTTAGGATGAAAAGGTAGAATTTTCTGTTCTACCTAGTTAAACACATTTAAGAGGTTCTGAAAGAATCTCATTATCTTCCTAAAGTAATCCACAATACAGTAGGGATAGGAGAAGGAACAATAGTAGAAAAAAGAACAAATTCTAACAGGACACAATGAAATGTGAAAGAAATGGAAGTTAAAGGTAGTTTTGATAGACTGTATATCAGTTTTTACTGTCAGCTAATGATTTATCACATTCCCTCCCTAATACTGCATTAAATACTCATTTGTATTATCTGCAATGAAAAGACTCACTAACAAGCTGTTTTACAGTAATTTATCCAATTAAAAAGCTAGTGTATTGGAAAGGGATCATCACAAATTCTGCTAGAGGAAGTTCAAGATATTTAAAATAAGCTTTCCAATTCCATAGTAAATAATACTATAAAAAAGCCTCCTGCACCTTTCTGGTAAAAAGATAAATGGAGAACCTGATCACTGCTGCTATATACCTTGCAGAACCATTTTTTCATACTGGAGATGTGAAAACATAGGTTAATGTTCAACCCACACCACAGGACACATATCAGATCCACTTATTTACCAAGCCTTTCAGATGTTTTCTACATTTAGTGTGGTTATAACTTTTTTTTTTTGTAAACAAGAATGCATAGTCCCTGCAAATGGTGCCTCATGAAGCAACACAAGCACCAGGAAAATATGGCTTGTTTTGGAAATCCATAAACATCTACAAATATTAGTTTCTACCAGGAGACATGTAACTGATCTCTCTGCTTCTCATAAATGAACGAGTTTTGCTATAACATGTACCTGTAGAAGGAGCAATGCGTCCTTTCCCCTCACGTTCTGTTTCTATCAGTCGGAGGCCTCTTTCCACATAGCTCTGGAAGAACTGAGAGGAGTTTTTCAGGAAGGGCTCAATGTCTGCATCAGAATATTTCTTTTTGTATTCATACAGCTCTGCCAGACCCTGGGAGGGAAGAGTTCCTATGTATTACTACACCTGCTGTATACACCATTCCAACGTAGCATGCCCTGTTCCACGCAGGAGGGGAGCACTCACCTCCTTGGTGTTCTCCTTTGAGCCAATCTTCTTAAATATTTCTGCCAAAATATCATTAACCTTGGCTTTTGAAGCCTTTTCCTCCTAAATAAATAAACAAAAGGAGACTTTTAAAACAAAGTGAATAAAACCAGATGGAAGTAGACAAAACCATGCCACCCCTCAGATCTGCCAGCTGGATACAGAGCTTCCAAGATGAAGAAAATCTTCAAGTGATCAGGGTTCTACATAGCCACTGTTCACACAGAATGAGAGAAAGGACATCAAGCTCTGGGACTCCTGAGAAGTTACTCTTTACAACCTGGCTTGGGTATAGTTAACTTTTAGTAGACCAGATGCAGTATCAGGCAGCATTAAACCTATGCTGCACACTTGAATATCCTGAGAGCACTTCATCCTGGGTTATGCATAGAACACTAACATAAACACAGCCATAAATGAAAGGGGAATTAGAAGAGTATTTTCAACATTGGAAAGGCAATCACTACTGCACATTCCACAAACATAAAATTAAGCTTGTTTCTTGAATTGCCTTACATTCCCTTTCCCTACCAACACATTTTCTTTACTTACTATGCGAGAAGCTCCTTTTTCTGTATCCTTATCAGCTTTTCCACTCTGGTCCATGGAGTGTTTCATTACTCTACAAAGGTGAGCTTCTAGCTCAGACTCGTTTTTGTTGTCTATCATTGTTAAATGATCTAAGATCTAAACCAAGAAAAAAGTAGAATAAATAAAAAAAGAAAAAATAAGGAAAAACTTCAGACACTGCGTGAACATCCAATTTAAGAGCACGTGACTAGTGATTGCTCTGACCTTGGGCCCTTTCAACTTGCACAGGGTGTGAAGCAGAGTCTTCAGTGTCCTTATAGGAAAATCACTCTTACATTGCTTCAGCTTCTCTTTGGGAAAGACCTTCATGAAAATGTGGATATCCAGCAGAATCCGATCCAGATTTATGCTATTAATGGTTTCTGGAAGAAGACGCACCATTCTCCACAGACACTGGAAAGAGAGGATGACTTAAAGCAAGACAACTCAAGGAAAAAGCATTCAATTATATAATGAGAGATTACACAACACTACCACTGAGTCACTCCCCTCTCCTACCATGTACAGGCACACACTGTCTGCCTGCTCAAGCTATATTTGCACTGGTATGTACTTTCTCTTTGTAACTCGCTGTACAGTATCCAGATCTTTCTTTAGAGCTGATGCATAAATGCGGTGCTGACTTCTCTATCTACAGCAGGAGACTGAATGCTTTGTGTCAAGAAATTTCAGCAGATAATACATACGTGCTATGTACACTGACACAGAGCACAAGCTTTTTTGGTTTAACCTCATTAAGAATGCCTTAATTGTCTTTAAATCATGCCAGTTACAAAAGGTTGTTGTATGATAAAAAGATCACACTCATGCTTAAGATGCGAACATTTGCGTGTTCACTTTACCTATCGTTAGAGATGACAAATAGAAGTCAGCTCCAGTCTGGGACTGTTTGAATCCATAGTACAGTGCTGTGCCCAAGCAAACAAGCCCAGCAGGTGATTGTACAGCTCTGTATGGAGTTTGCATTAGTGTGCACAAGTTTCTGTAAACTATTAGCAGGTGTTAAGCTCCCTCCTGGCATACAAGAAGTCCCTATATGTGACATCTAATAAGATTATAAGAGTTATAAGAAGTATTTCAAGTTATGGCCACTAATTTTTTTTTTAAACTGTATGTGTCAATTCAGCTAACATGATTCAGATAAACCAACTAAGTTCAAAATCTCTATTACAGGCTCACCTTCATGACAAGTTCTGAAAACTTAGGAGAGCTGGCTGTTGCTAGAAGACTGTCTTGAAGCAAAACAAGCAGAGCACTAAAAGGAATAAATTTACAGAGGTTAAACAGAAAAAGTTCTATACACAAGAAAAAAAGATGCCAACTCATTCCAGAATACCACACCAGAGACCGAGGTTAGTCCAGCAGTTTACATCACATTGTGTAAAAGCTCTTTCCTTCTTTCTTTCTAGTTACAGGAATTTCAGAGGCAGTCTGCTGAACTATAAAACATACAGAATCATACTAACCTGGTTTGTTTCGCTTGCCTCCAACTGTGCAGACTGTGCAGTCAAATTCTGGTCACCACTGACAATGAGTGATAATTCTTTATCAGCTAACTGAATAATTCTACAGACATTTGTCTTTGCTTACAGAATGACTAACAAACTCAGCCATCCAAGGAACACACAAGAACAGGTGAAGAAAAGCAGTAATTGGGCAGTTCTCATTACATACCTCAAAATGTTGGTCTGGTCAGACTTCTCCAGAACTTTCACTACCAAGAGGTTGACTGATCGGATGACCTGCTCCCCTTCCTCAAGGTCTTCAACACGGGAATCCAGCATTAATGTAATAAGTCCATGCATTAGGTCTTTAAGCACACCAGTGGAGGCCTCTCGAGCCAGACTCTCTATCTGAAATAGCTACAGATCGAAGACAGTATTAGTTTTCCCCGTACACAATCCTTCAATGCAGGGATTTCTCTAGATCACACTGTCTAACCATGACATCTCCCTGTTTCCACACAATATTAAACAGTCAAAACACAGCTATGAAGAAAGTTTTTTCAGAAGACACTCAGTAGAAATTACTTGGGCCACCAACTCAGCACTCGAAACGGAATATTAAAAACAGAGCTTAAAAGAAGCATTACAATGGTTGTACTCTGCAGAAGCAACAGAGAGACCTTCTTTCCCAATTTCTCATTCCCCACTCCCACTCAAAAGGTGCACTGATGAGCAGACAGCTGGCAACAAATCTTGATAAAAAAGACTCAATAGTAATCTAACCTAGGTACAGGACAGACATTCCATTCTCCTGCAACTTCTGCACAGAAGTTATTTGCTCTTCACCTCCCATTTTACATCAAAGCCTTACCGTGATCATGCTCCCAATAATACAGCTGTAAAGTCTGACTATCTCATCTTTGTCCAGCTTCTCATCTGCCATGTGCGTGTTGTAGATCAGCCGAAGCTGCATAAATGTAGCTATTAGGAATTGGTCAATGTGGCCAGACATAGCTTCTGCTTTGTCCTCCTGCTTGAGTACCTCATCAATCTAAGATTTAAAAACAAAACACTCTAGTAAAGTCAGCATAATGCAAACAATGCAAAATAACAATAACTTAAAAACTTTTCTGTAGAAAGGGTCTTGTCTTGACCAATCGATTTGCCAAGGCACTTGTATTCTAAGCTTCGACCTGAAATCAGTAGCCACAGACCTATATTGCTAATCCCAGTACAACCAATTATTAATCTTTTAGAGGACTGCAATCCTATCCTGTACACAAATGAAAACACTCCTTTAAAAATTCTGAAATTAACAGCTTTATGAAATGTTTTAACTATTATGAAAACTTTGAAGTAATTAAAGCCACCCTAAAAACACATAAAAACTGAGGCAAGACAATCCTTTTACAGAGGATCTATAAAACAGTTTACATTAAAATTAAGTCTCACTGACTAACTGGCTTTTTCAAACTCAGCACAAATAATTTAACAAAACCAAAGAGATAACACAGAATCACTAATGAAAAAAGCGTTAAGTCTATTCTACGTCGTCCAAGTGGAACTTCTACTGCTAAAGCGAGTCAGATGGCCCCTGTGCACTTAGTTTTGTCATCAGGGAGATTCTGAGCAGAGTCCACGTCACCTGACATGATTGCTCCACCACAGTGCAACTCATCACCCTCGCAGACAAATAGTTTAGTACAGTGTGATTAGTTGCTATGATTAGTTGCTACCTTAATTCACTTACCTGTGTCAGAGCCTGAATGCTTGTATTTATATCACCACTGGCTACTTGGGAAATGACAAAGTTGATAGTAGAAGCTGTGTTACTGTGCATGTCATCAAAGTGCGGGGACACAGCACGAATTCTAAACAGTTGAAAACAGGATTCATTACTTTTTGGAGAGCTACTTTAATTCACGCTTAACTGCTAAATTACAATCAAGATTTAGAGACAAGGGAAAAGGATTTCTTTCTTCACTGAGGATAGTCAAGGAAGGAATCACTCTAACATATCTATTGCAGTACTTGTAAAGACACTGATGATGCATTTACAAACTCAGAATTCTTTTACTATAAGAATACGTAAGTAGAACTCATGTTTTTAATTTAAAATAACTGCTCTCCAGATTTCAGAATAGTGTAAGGAACCTTTGTTTTGACATCTCTTCAAATTAGTTGACACTACCCTCTTAAGTAAACAAGTCTGAATGTAGAAACCAGCCAATTCAGCTTCACAAAATAGTTTTTAAGCAGCCCTGCTGGTTTCACTCACGAATTAAAACTACACTCACTTGGGCTCAGGAATCAAGACTGGCTCAAAAATGTCATCTAGTTTGTGCTGCACAAGTGCTGGCATCTCACATCTGACAGTTCCGTTGTCATTTTCAATTTCATCAAGATCCAGCTGAAATTCCCGTGGAACAGTATGTGTTGTCTCAGAGTGACTGCCCATGTTGCGATTTTGGCTATAGAAACCAGGAGAGAGGTGTTTATTATACGTACACAAGAGGCAAGAGTACTAGCACTAGCATCCACTGGGTACCCCTAAAGCTCTCCAAATAGAACAGATTTTGGAGTTCTGATTATATTTAAGCCCCCTAATAACTCCCTCTGCCTTTCCCCTAAGCTATGAGTAAAACAAACTTTTGTAGGCCAGAAGAGCAGCCGCTAGTTACTTGCTTTCCTACTTCCTCTTGTAACCCACAAGACCCCCTGCACTTGTGACAGGTATATAGTGGTTTGAGATAACTAGTAGAGTTTACAGTAGTATAAATGGAATATAGCTTTGAAGTTAGTGTGGCTTTTTTCTCCTCTTTGGTTTTTTTCCATGATGGACAGGATGCATATGTACACAGCAACCTTGCAAGCTCCTCTGAACCTAACACTCCCAGCATCCCACATATCTTGTGCTGCATATTGGATTTTTCAAGGAAATATTCTAATACTCAGTTCTCACCACAGGTTTTTATTCAAAAATAATGAGCAGGCAACAAGGAATACAGTTTCTGAGCTTTTTGTTTCTGGTATTGTTGCCCCAGGCTCTGTGATTCCCACACGCTTATCCAGTTCTGTGCTTTATGTTTAACAAATTAAGAACAGGATCCAACCAATACAAAGTTTAATGTAACACATTCAAAGTTCTCCCAATATTTTGAACAGCTGCTTAATGTGGAAGTGCCAAGTCTGCCTCCAGCTCGATCTATAGTCATCTTGACAGAAACCTGTATTTTCAGTTTCCTTTCTTTGTCAGAGACTTGCAAATATCCTAGAACTAGCCATGGCAAACCCGTCTCCCTCAGGAAGGGATGACCAGGATAGAAGTGGAAAGATACAAGAGCCCTGCTACCAAGGAGTTAGTGGGCAGTACTTACATCCTATAAGTGCGATACATAATTCTGTCCATGGAGAAGCAGTGAAAAGAGGCACAAGACCATTTAGAAAGATTTCAAGACAGACAAGACAAAAAAAGTTTCAGACATTTTGATTTATATTATTTGGCTGATTTTTGCAACATGCAAAGATGATGACACGATAACTAAACTGACATGGCCAGACATTGTATTAGCACATAGACTATGCAGGGTAGAGACCACAACGTATCATTACATACTTGAGCTTGGAGGACATGTCCTCAGCGGGTCCCTTCCGCATCATGCCAGCGTTCGCACTGATGTTTTGAGTACGCTGAGGTTTCTCCTCTGCCTGTCTCACAGGAGCAGCAGAAGGTCTCTTGGCTGACCGTTTTATTCTTTCCTCCAGCATGCTCATGTCTTTCTCAGAAAGCTGTAACACACAGTGCTTTCACTCAACTCGAGCTGTATGAATTTTAGAAATCTAGAGCACGTACAGGATGCATACCACTTACTACTTCAGACTGAGTTTCCTATTACCAAGGTAGGAACTGTCAATGCTACCATCTAGCAGCAAACTAACAGAGCCACTTCGGACTGCCAGATGTTACTTCAAGAGCTAATTAACCCATACTGACAATATAGCAAATACAGTTACTTCTAGCCCACGTAATTTTCAAGAAACAATTCATTTCGAATTCAAACTATGGTACTATCAAGTGTTTCCAGTTGTTGCATGTGTTGCTGCAAAAAACCCAAACAAAAAGTCACCACCCACCTTTCCTATATTCCCTATTAGGAGACAAGGCAGTGCTTTAACATTCTGGACCCTGCCACAGAATCCAGAATCCTTCTGACAGTTGTCCTGTTCAATGTACCCATAATTCAATCTGAACACAAGATTAAACTTTAAACTCCAACTCAGGCAGTGAAAAGATTTATATTTACCTGCTTACCTACTGGACCAAAGATTACCAATAACTACATTTGAACACAAGTAGGCATGACAATTTTGTGAAAACTACTCTCCAGCATCCCTATGATTTGGAAACCTTCCTGAGAACCCATACCTTTTAGTTGTGACATCCTGAAGCTCAGAAAGTCATGGTTAGAAAGGGCTCAATAGTTTAGGTGCTACGGTTCTTTTCTTAACCTTGAAAATCCAAAAGCAAATGGACTACACAAAGCTAAGGAGGAGACAAATTGCACTCTGAACAATAGTTGAAATAAGATGGGAATCTAAAATGTTTATGAAAATGCAACATTAATTCTCATGGAGATGGTTACCAGAGAAAACAAGAGTCACATTAAATTTCAACTTTCCAAGAAGTTGGAAAGAAAAAAAAAAAAGGGGTAGCCTTGCTTCCCTGCTTGTCATATTCCATAAAATATCCATTCAAGTTACTCTTTATAAACAATTTAATTCCCATGAAAATCAGTGTTTTCCTTGTTTCTTCCAGTTTTGTTTTTCATTCATGCACTCAGGTTATATACAGCTCTCCTATGAAGACAGGCTGAGAGCCGGGGGTTGTTCAGCATGCCGAGGAGAAGGCTCTGGGGAGACGTCATAGCAGCGTTCCAATACCTAGGAGCCTACAAGAAAGCTGGAGAGGATTTCTAACAGGAGCATGTAGTGATAAGACAAGGGGTAATGACTTTAAAATCAAAGAGGATAGGTTTAGACTGGATTAGAAATTCTTGATTATAAGGGTGGCTGAGGCACTGGAACAGGATACGCCATCCCTGGAAGTGTTTAAGGCCAGGTTGGGTGGGGCTCTGAGGAACCTGGTCTAGTGGATGGTGTCTCTGCCATGGCAGCAGGGTTGGACCTAAATGATCGTTAAGGTCCCTTCTCAAACCATTCTAGGATTTCACATATCCCACAATCTGGGACTAATCAAATAATTGACTGCACCACAGATCCTCTGATAGTTATTTTGAAAACTACAAAATGCTCTTGACACCAATAGCAAGATGTACCATGACCAATCACAAGCAAAACAGTGCTAACCCTCTACAAAAGCATATGGATTTGAAAAAAAAAAAAAATCCAAACCAACCCCCCCCCAAACAATCCCACAAACCAAACCAAAACTACCACCTAAATCCCAAACCCCCATAATCTTATTCCCAGTTATACTCACATTTCCAATCAGCTTGAACACTTGATCGCCATGAACGTTATACACAGTCACAATGGTGTTCAGTGCAGCGTTGCGCACGGTGTTGTCCCTGTCACCAATATGAGTTGCCATTTCTTTTAAGGCTTTCCCTGGAGTTGGTTGGCATACATTCATGCCATACGATTCAACCAGGCATCCAAGTTCTTCCAAGCATTCTAAAGAAAGAAAATAACATATGCACATTCAACTTGAAAGCTGCCGGAAAGAGAGCCCTCCCAGTTTCTGTGTTGCTTGCGCAACGTGAACATTCACTGTAGAGAATTGTCAGCAGCAAAGCTGATGACAGAAACACTCCGAGTGATTTATGGGATGAATAAATAATAAATACTGATGAATAAAAGTAAACTCAGGTGCAGACTACTTCACAGGGACAGAGTATCTAAAAGCTGTCAGTCCCCCCATACCCTTCAAATACGTCCTGTTGCCATAATGAGCAATGCTACAGTTAACTTCACATCTAGATGGTTTAGACAGTTGTGAGTTTGCAATACTATATTATGTATAGAATTTAATTTCCTGGTTATACTAGAATAAGATATTTTCAGGGCAGCTAGGGAGCTGTTTGTAGTTCAAGCACCTTAACTTTATTACAGACGTTACTTGTGTTGAGACAAATGTGCAATGTAGAGACATCTCTTGATCTGATTAACTGATTCCCTTGTTGACTAGGATGAGAGTATTGTCACCCTTCTCTCCAGCACTGTTTCACCAAGAAAATAAGCCTACTCAAGGGAGACACAATCTTAATATTGATAGCAACTTGAGAGATTGCTTGTCTTTGGAAGGTTCAAAGACAGCAAAAATAAAAAGCAAAATGATACCTTAAAATCTGATCCTTTAATCACTTACAAACATCTGCATAAAATGCCACATGCAGGCAAATCTGACACCTCACCTAACACTCTTATGCTGGGTTTTTCAAGACACAAACCAAAGCAATTTCAAGTACTTTGCATAAGCCCAGTTCAACCTGCCATTTCGCACCTGCACGTTGTTTTGAGTTTTTGGATTTTGTCCCCTCCATGATGAAAGGGAACATTTTGCTGGCTGGGTAGATGAGACACATCCTGTTCAGAATGGCACGTACATCCTTGCGGATGACATCTTTCGGTTCTCCTACCTAATAGAAAATTATAAAAGAAAAAGAGGGAAAGAAATATAGAGTATTTTAAACAGTCTCATGATACTATTTCACTATTCCAAATAACGTCAGGAAAGCCAGAATTATTCTCAAGGCAAAGCTCCTTTAAGCCAATGTCTTTTAAAGGAAAATACGCAGGCTTCAAAGTGCCACATCTACGTATCTTTTAAATACCTCCAGTGATGGAAACTCAACCACTTCCCTGGACAGCCTGTTCCAATGCTTGACCAGCTGTTTGGTGAAAAAGTTCTCTAATATCCAACATAAGCATCTCCTGGCACAATTTGACACTGTTTTCTCTCATCTTATTCACTTGCTACTTAGCAAGAAAGGGATCAACAGCCACCTCACTACAACCTCCTTTCAGGTAGTTACAAAGAGCACTAAGAAGTGTCCTGAGCCTCCTTTTCTCCAGGCTAAAAAACTTGGACTGTTGTCTCTCATATAACTGGCCTCGGCCCATCGATCCAGCCTGCTCAGATCCTTCCGTAGAGCCTTCTGACCCTCCAGCAGATTGACACTCCTGCCCAATCACTGATGAAGATATTAAACAGGACTGCCCCAACTCTGAGCCCTGGGGAACACCACTCGTGACCAGCTGCCAACTGGATTTTACTCCATTCACAATATATTTAGAAGGAACATACTGCATTATTTGATGGTATCCTGCTATATTCCTCATGAAAAATAAGGTTAGTTTCTGTAAAACAAATTGTACCTTTAGGATAAGATATGGAATGAAAGAGGATGCTTCATTTTCAGTGAGGTGATACTCTTCTTGACTCAGCATATTAAAAAGCAATTTAAGGTATTCAAGTGTTTTCATCAAAACACTCGTATTGGTATCAAAGAACCGCAGGGTAAGCCATTTTAAGATCAAATCCAGGCAGCTGATGACTCCGTCTTTTTCACTCTCCAAGTGCTTGAAGGAAGAAAAAAAGAAAAATAAAACCAGGTTATGCACAATGACACACACACAGCGTTCAAGAAAAGAACAGAGAATAAGCTAAGCTACGTCTGATAAGACAGTTTACATTTATTGGTCAATTCTTAGAATCATAACTACTCACTTTTAACTTATACATCTTTTCTGAAATTCTAAGAGAAGTCTCTGGTGAGGAAGTTTTCTCTTCTCCCAAGAAACAGTATTAATACCAACTTCATCATACCTCTGAAAATTATTTCTATATATGTTTAGGTTTCAACTTCACAGAACAATGACTCTTGACTCCTCAGAGAATTCCTATTTGATTTCTCCTACTACCACATAGACAAACTCACCTCAATCATAACAGCCAGTGCTTTGTTGTGGTGCTGAAAGTCTGCATGAAACATCTCATCCTGTAGCCATTTGGCCACACAAGTGGACATCTGAGTTTTTAGCTGTTCAATATATTCATCACGGGGAGTAGTGAAATTCCACTTTAACACCTGTAAAAGGCAGCGTTTAGAACTCAAAGCAAGCAATACATTTTCTTCCTGAAAGATTCTGATGATTGTTTATCTTTTAGTTCTGCTTTAGAATCTGTTTTCAAAGGCTTTTTATTGGCAATAAGTAATAGGAAAAATCAGTGGTGTTTACTCATCTTCTCTTACATGAAAAATTTTCTTCATGTGGACTGGTTATCTTTAGGTCATCATAATAATTATCACTTAAAGTGGTTGTTTTTAAGCTACAGACAGGCCTATCTACTAGCAAGTTACAAGTAACATGCATGTTTTCAGTAATAAAATTTCCCTAAGAATTGCTAAGTAGGGCTGTTCAAAATAAGTAAATTAAAGCATTTACAATGTCTCCTAGAACTCTGACATTGCACCTGAAAACAGCTGACTAAGCTTCATGATCCTTCACAAATTTTCAGCATTTATACACTGTCATAAAAGCTCCATATGCACAAAATTCGGAAATCAGAAGAGAAACATCACAGTAAGCCAGATATCGACCTGTGAAATTCAACTGAAGAATCAGGTAATCAGTCCAAGAGATGGACAGTGACTAGCACTTTCATGCTATAGTACATTTAATTCTAAATTAAAAACTAACTAGTGTCATTAAAAAAAAAAAAATCTTCTTCAAAACTTGTGAATACATTCCAGTTTTTCTCACCTTCAGAGCTTTCTCCTCTTTCATCCTCTGTTCTTTCCCATTTGGGACTATGATAAAAATAGGACCTGATTTATCATCGTCTTCCTTCAAATTAGGCTTGCTTAGCACTTTCTTCCCTTGTACACCCTGAAAAAAGCATAGTATTAACAGGCAACACAAGACATATATGCCGCAGTCCCAGCAATTGCAAGCATTAGATACCAGCCAGCCTCATGCTGCCTATGTATACAAGAGCCAGAGAGAAGCTGAAAGAAAAACGTTGATTAGAATTTTAAAAGTGTGTGCTCTGCTGCTGTGGAAGCAATACCCAAGACAGTGTGCACAGTAGTACCCTGTGAAGTATGACATCACTCAACCAGTGTGCTAGTCACCCACACACATCCCTAAAACCCAGCGCGGTACCTGTTTGATAGACTGGCTTTTTGTCAGACTTGAACTGCCTTTGCTGAGGCTTGTGTTAGCTTTGGACAGGCTGGAATTACCCTTGGATTTATTGCTATTAACATCTGACTGCTGTAAATAAGCCACAGAAAAGTCTTTGTTGTTAGACAGCTATTTACTCTAAAGAGTTACCATTCCAAACCTTTTAATGCATTTGCAGCAAAGGCCTTAATTCTACAGTCCCAGTTCTGAACTCTTGATAGAACACTGCATCAACTTGAGCAAATCTGCAATATCCTTCAAGGTCTGTTTTGCTCATTCTTGCCAGGAATACAATCAAGTGTTCTTGTTACAGCACTGCTTCAGACAATGGAGGCAATAGGACTTTGAACAACTCAGGTTACTTTTAGTTATACCCACAGGACAAACTTTAAAGTCAATTGCAAAAAAAATTACTGTAAAGCAAACCAGAAAAACTTAACCACAAACTGACTGTAATCAATTGAGATTACTGTGCTTTAAAACATATTCCTTCCCTTTTTTCACTTGTGATTGAGAACATTTATTTTAAGGCAGAGACAAATTTCTTTTGATACATGGGTTCAGAATTAAAGTATAACATTGGAACTATAATGGTAAGAATGAATTCTCAATAGCACAGAATCAAGGAGGCCAAGCAGATTTAAGGACAGATTGAGTCTCTCATAAGAGTGCATTTTTGACAACACAGGCTTTAAGAATTAAATAGGTAATGACAACAGAGGTGATTAGGTAAGTGATACGGGAACACCTGTCACTTTAGAGCTCAAGGACTACACTCTTCTACCCATAACAGATTAACAAACCACAGCTATTAACTTCATGGAACTGATTTTATACAAAATAAAACCAACATACCTTAGTTTTAGAGGACAGTCCTCCTGCTTTGGCTTTTTTGGGATCAGGCTTGGATTCCACGGTATTAGACCCCAAATCATCAGCAAATGCTAGAGAAACAATAGACCATTTCAAGCTATCTACAAGTCCATTTTAGGTTATCGGTTTTCTGTTCTAAGAACAGAAGAAAAACTGTTCATGGATACAATATGCTTATCACACAGATGTCTGAGGATTTTAGACCCACGAGGAGGTCCCTTTAATTTCATGTTAGCATACCAAGTTCTCATAATTAATGTCAAACTATGTTAGCAAATTTGTCGTTTTCAAAACAATTTAAAAATGCACAGACAGATACTTTCCAGGCTAATGTCTAGAGCTGTAGTTGCACCCGGTTTGAGCAGGCAAGTTAGCCCCAGCAGAGTGATAAGACAGGACTACTTCAAATCACTGTCCCCTAATCCCATTACCCTCTTTTGCATCAGCACAAACAATCTGGTAGTCCCAGAGTAAACTACAGGGAGGAAGTGGTCTTGATAAAAAATGTGAAAACATTTTAAAAACATATTATATTAAAATCAGATTAGTATTACAAAAAGCCTCCCCATGCAGCCCATGGGTTTTAACTTCAACACCAAGTAGATATTTTCAAATAGCAGCTGACAGATGGTTGTGTGGAAAGGAAGTACCCTCCTACATTTGAAGCTGATTCAACTGCAAGAAAGGCCAGAACTGCAGACAGAATTCACCAGATTACACAGTTCTTTGTAACCCTAACTATGCTGAATTCCTCTTCTCCAGCTAAATATATTTCTTCTTCTGGAATGTCAAAAAGCTTTAAACCCCACCCTTTTCTCCGATGTTTTGCAGAATATGAGAGGTTACCTGATGCAGGTTGGAATTTGGTTGGAGCTGTTCCCCCTACCACTCTGGAAGATGATTTAGCAGGGGGAGCTGGTTTGGCTGGCATGTTGGCTTTGGCTTTCTCAAGCATGGCCAGAACCTGGTCTTTGGAAGTTGGCTAGAGAACAAAAAGGGGAAAAAAGTGATAAATTTAGCAATGACTATCACTAATCTTTCCAAATACAAGCCACAGACAAGGAAAACAATAGTAGTTTGAAACAAGCTATTCTCTGTTTAGCACCTTCCAGAATGCTTATCTTAAAACATCAATGTTCTCAGATACTTTCGTTCTGAGATAAAACATCTTTTTAAGTTTCTTCTGCAAGACCTGTGGGAAACGTGCACCAGCAACCTGTTCTAGGTGAGTGGTCCTATGAAGCCAATGGAATGCCCTACAATTATTCTTCACTCTAGGGTCGATAAGCCAGACCAAACTGCTAGAAGCCATCTGAAAGTATGAGTACAAAAGCATCCAGTGGGACAGTAACTGGTATGGAAGTTATCTGCAGGCAGATTTTTTTTTTTTCAAAAGAAATGAAGAGTGAATAAATATCAGGTTCTTGAAGTGATAAGCCTGTAGTGGCAGTGATCGTTTTTGAAGTAGAGAAAGCTCTAACTCACAGCCTCCTGATACTATTTTCAGCCCCCCTGAAAATTTTTGCTGCAGACAAGCTTACATGACTCAGGACAGCATATCATGAGACTGTGAATGTGACTTGTTAATATTCACTCACTCAAGGTCACATTATCTCATCTTTGTGACAGAAATACCTTCAGCTTGCCAGTGGCTTTTGCCATCTTCTCAAAGCCAAGATGCATCATAAAGAATGGCAGGGCATCCTGTGCCTTTTTGCGCACATCCCCGTTTCGATCTTCAAGGCAGGAGTACAGGTGAGGCACACACAAGAGCAGGTCAGAAGGAACAGAACGGAGGGTAGGCAGCTTCTCAGCCAACCAACCAAGAAGCTGAAAGAAAGTTTTAAAATAAAAGCTTTTGAAGAAGTACTCACAGTGCTCTGCCAGGCTACAAGACTCCGAATAGTAGTCCCCCTACTAGCATAACTCTGTGTGAGGAAAAACCCACGCCAAACTTTCTTCAAATATTCATAACCAACATCAACTCTGATGTTAGCAATTACAAAAATAAAAAGTTGAGTACAATACGTTAATACACATATATGTTAAAACTTGAAGCAGAGTCTCTTAAAACAGTGAAGGTGGTTACTTTTGAAAGCAACAGAATTTCATCGGCTCTTTTTAATGACTCCAGTTCCATCCCATCAGGAATTTGAGGGAAAACACACTAGCACTTACAATGCTAATCAAAACAGACAAAAGTTTCATTTTAGAGGCACCGAATGACTGCTGTCACACAGAAAGAAAGACTGTTATTAGCCTTTTGAGGTTTAACAATTTAATGTCAGTATAGAGACACAGCTACTTGTTTTCTCATATATTTGTAGCATTGTGCCATTTCAGTCTGCATAGATAAACAGTCCATAGAACATAAGGTTATTTTGGTCAGACACACAAGAAGTTTACTTGACAGAAGCCTACCTCTTGTCTTAGGAAAGGATTTTCTTTTTTGAGTTCCTCAGACAGGTCTTCCCCTTCCAACCACTCTTTCATGCCAGTCTGTTCAGCCCAGGCATTCACAGTTGCTAGTGCTGCAGCACGAACATTATTCTGCAGCAAGAACAAGAAGAATAAATGTAAAGAGGAGTCAGAAGTTTACAACAGAAGAGGCAACAATCATCCTTCCTATAAAAGCAAAAAGCTTTCACATCATGGGCTTTGAAATCTTTTTATTCACTGCTTGAGAAGTCTTAAGATTCAGAAGAATTTAGTTTTAGTGATGGTATCAGCTGCAGGAATCACCAAATCAGACATTACACTTATCTACCATACAGCACATTAATGAATTAAGGCAAGTGGGTTATGGAGCCTGCTATTAGGGCACTCTTATTTAGGACACACATGAGCAAAAGTCAAGTCAGGAACAGGGAAAGCCCTCTAACTCCTACCAGTTTCCATATTTAGTGTTTTTTCCAAGCAAAATTTAGAACAGCACCCTTTTTTGAAAGAGCTATGTGAAGTTATGAGAAGCCAGATGGAATACCTAAAAATCACAGTTCTTTAAAATGTTAGCAGCATAGACATGACTCTATATATGACCCTCTACCATAGGCCGAATTTATGAGGAAAGCTGGTAATGTAACAGATTCATTTATGTTTAGTATAAATCAATATTAAATGTAGAAGTAACATCCAGGCATATATGTAAGTAAGCAGTGAGCATCCTCGCAAATAAATTGTCCTATCTTCAGTCTCATTGAGGAAAAGAAACAAATCATGTGTTGCAGATGAACAGATGCTCATCAGCCTCTCTCACAAGACCTTGGTTCCCCATCACCCAAATTTAATTTGTCTCCACTTATGCTACAAGCTGTTGACTTTCCACAACTATTTAGTGGGTCCACTATAAACATTGAAGTAGGATGCGGAAAGGACCATCCTCATCCTCAAAAGCTGGATAACTTTGATAAACTAGTTAAATCTTGCACTTGCAGTACTTAAAAAAAAATATTGCTGTAAAAACGTTTGAATGAACATACAATCTTCTGTCAGCATTATAGTCCTTACAAGTAACATCGGTATTATCATTTTAGTAACATTGTAAGTTAATCACAATTAGTCTTAAATATGTACTTGGAACTGAAGTACCAGGCAGAGCTTTGAGCAAGCTGGTCTAGTGGAAGGTGTCTGCCCATGGCAGTGGGGTTGGAGCTAGGTTGGAAGGGAACCCTATAGACCATCTAAATAATTCTATGACTCTACAAAGGGAGTTTATTGTTACCTCAAGATAACTGGTGAACAAAAGAATTCAACAGTCACGTAAAATCTCAGTTCTTGAAGACTCTTAAAGACAAAACAATGTGAACCAGGAGGTTTTTTATCCAGCCCTAGGACCAGTCCTAGTCCTCCATTGTTTGGGACAGGCACATCCAGCTTCTGTTCTTTTTCCTACTCACATTCAGAGTAGAGACAGCTGAAGTATGCCACCTCTGATAACTGCCTGTGACTTCTGGTACAAGACATTGGCACCTTCCCAAACCTCTGTCCTCCACTGCTTCAAATTAGCTCTTTCCCATGGTCCTAGCTCTGATCTTGACACAGCATCCTGACAAGCTCGACACTGACATTATACAAGCTTCAGTGTCAGTTGTGAGAGTGTCCTGTGTCTACCTACAGGTCTCCTACATAGTGACAAAGACAATAACAATGCATACTGTGATATGCTAAAAGCACCTTTACCAAGCAAACCTGCTTGGTGCTTAACGTAGTGTACTTGCAGTACTGGAAAATATGCATACAGTCACCACATTTCATTTAAAAGCCAAATTATGACACTGACTGGGTTTAGTTACAAGCAGGAGATCACAGCTCAAGTAGAATACATATTGAGGTAGAAATTCATATTTGAATAACACACTATCTTTCAGGCAAGAACTTTCCATAAAAATTTGTAAGGTTCCAAAGAAAGTTTAAGCTGCTATCACCCTCTTAAAAGCAAGTTCAAATAGCAACAGTTATTTTCAGACATCGATCAGACACGCAACATGGAAAGAGATCTTGATGACTGTCCTACCTTACTATCTCCTAGGACTGTAATTACAGGAATCCCCAAATTTTTCACATGCTGTTTGATATTGGGGCCCATTGCTGTTGCTAGCTGCTGAAGAATGCTCAGTGTTTGTTGCACCTGCACATAAAGAAGAAACGGTTTTAAAGAAATCAGTGTTACAAGCATGTGTACAAAGACTCCAAGTTAGATGGGGAAAAGCAACTGCTTGTTGCTGTACAACAAACACTGCTGTTTTTTACTTTAGTAAAACACTAGATTTTTACTTTAGAATGCCTGCTTAATGACACCTATTCCAGACTTCAAATTCATCACAGAAATAAATGAAGAATAATTCTATATTCTGAGCAAATTAAATTTCAACTAAAAAATATTTTTAAACAACGGACAATTCACTTTTGTCACAAGTGAAGCAATTATTCAAAATTTTTTGAGGTTTTGCTTACATTACACTCAGAGTAAAGGCAGATTTTCCTTTTTTCAAAGGCTTTTTTAAATAAAAAGAAAGGCAAATATTTATAAAAATTGGCAAATATACAATTTAGAAACACAGTACACTGTTTTCCAATTGTTGATTTCATGACATTGTAACAGACCAAGTATTAAGCAAGGTTCAGAAATCATAAATAACTGAAGTTCTAAGCTGGGAACAGCTGAAACAGGATTTTGAAAAACATACCAAGATTTTATTGGAGTCATTGAGACGATTCTTCAGAGCAACTGAAAGTTCTCCTATGTTTGGATGTATGAACTTCGCTTCATTTAATATGCTTGTCACTTCATCTAGACCTTCCTTTCTGATCTTCCAGTTTTTATCCCCAATCTTAGACACCAGTTCAGCTGTGATCTTATCACTGCAAGAGAGAAACAGGTAAAAAGTCCACTTTCTTAGTTATCTATTAGTATTTGAGTGCTTCAACACAACAGATTTTGCTGAGAAAGAGTTCATAAACACAAAGTTTTGAATTGCAGTGAAAGTATGTCTTCAGCTGCAGAATCCAAACCTACCCAATATCTGTTCTTGGCAAGAGATCCACAACATCATTCCCAATTTCCTCTTGTTCTTCTTCCTCACCATCATCCCCACCTCCCACAGCGTGCCTGGAAATGCCACGAGTTGGAGTTGGTGCTGTCTGGCCTTGCATCTGCAAAGCAAAAATCAGAAACAGTTATTTTACAATTTTTCATTTTACCTTAAAAATAAAACCCCTTGTGTGATACAAATGCACTGGCTCGGGATGAGAGACTTCTAAAACATTATGCTATTCAAACAAAACCAGGAACTTTTGAAATTTGTAATGAAAAATGTGACCTACTGACATAGCTAGACATTATGACACTGCAGCTTTTATGCACTGCCTTAAAAAATCTGGTTCACTTACAAAAACACGGGTTAGAACAGGGTATTACTACAGACTCCAGGTACTGAAGTTTCAAAGTAGTTTTAATGATACTTGCTAATAAGAGAGCTACACTTCATACCTTTTCAAATTCTGCATCTATCTGGGAGAGAAGGGCTGGCTTCTCATCCTCAAAAAACATTCGCAGAGGAGGTCCCACATAAAGATACATTACTCCCAGCAACGTAATGGCGGAAGTCCTCACAGCCTGCCAGAAAAAGGACAAAAACACTCAAGTCTTCAGATTAAGGACTGGTAATAATTCAGGATTAATACTGTAAATTTACTCACTGGGTTAGTTGCAGCAAGAGCTGTCTTCACGTTACTGATGAAAGCTTTGACATTCAGTCTGTGGAAGAAAGATTTCTCCCATAAACAAAACGCAACACAGGAAATACCAACAAAGAAAATCATCACAACATGTTAAATAAAAATACCTGGAGATAGATTTATACTACTTGCTTACATGAAGAAGATATTTGCAGCTATAAAATATCATCACAGGTATAGTGTAGATAGTATCTATTTAAATAACTACTGAGAGAGAGCAGTTTGAAGAATAGCCTATGTATGAAGATCAATACAGTAAACATATGATAATTTATATCAGAGCCAACTACTATTACAGTTAGGAAGTTCCTTAAACTACGTCACCTACATAACTGCTAGGACTAAAATACTGATGAATGAATTTAGAATAATTTTAAGCACCTGAAACATGGCTACATAATAAAGGGGAGGGTTTGCTGTTATTGTGGGGGATTTTTTCTTTTTAGTCAGGCTCTTCCAGAAAAAGGCACAAATTTCAAAAATAAATTAACAGGAGAAATAAAGGAAGGTTTAGATTTCTGAACCTTCTATACCATCTGTGCAGCCTCAGTGTTGTTCTAGTAGTGTATCTACACACAGGTTACCCTACTGTAAATACATACTTTTTGGGGAATTTGACGAAGAAAAGAGTTTACTTTCCAGATGTTACTATCCATTTAACAGTTACAAAATACCTTAAGACAGGCCCAAGTAGTCAAACTGATATGGGAAGTCTTCACTGCTTAGGAATTTTCTTCTCAATAGTACACTGTATGCTTGATCATTCAGTTAAGAGACCGATAAAAAAATTTAAGAACACTATCCCTGGTTCTGATGGAAAAGCCATTTCTTACCCTTACAGAGTCAGATATAACTGCTATTTTGTTGGCTAAATCTTCATGCTATTACCCAGCACCAAAATGTCTCCCTGGAGAGTAACAAGCATGCTGGTATGTATTCTTCTGTAGCTGTCAGATTTGGTTTTGGGTTTTTTTTTAAACTATAGGACATAGTGAATCACCTGGGTGCAGGTGTGTATCCGAGCAGTAGAACAAATACAACACTACAGTTCCTTGGCCAGCCCACACCTCTAGTACCTTAAGAAAAATGGTCCTCAGAGAAGGTCAAGTGATGAATAAAGGATCTAGTAACGTAATCACATCCCATTCCACTAATAGCGTCAGATACTTTCATTTACACAGTTAGAGCTAGAAGAGCATGTGATGGCTAGCATCAGAGTTCAAGGAACAAGAGTTCAGATGAAGAACAGAATCTTAGTCCTAGATTACAAACATTTTCATTAGAGTTTCTCTTAGCAATTTACTTAAAAGACTTACCCAGAAAAGCCAAACTCTTTAATTGCATTTGAAAGCCAGTTCAAAGTTTCTGACTGGTTTTTAGGATTCTTCTGAGAGAAAGCCATAGCCACAACCTGGAATAGAAGAGAGTTAAGTATAAATTTTCACCAGCAAACCAGATGACAAAGCACTAATAAAAAAGACACCTGCAAAAAACACAGGGCATTGCAAGAGAACAGAAAAAGCTGGACTAACATAGGAGGAAAAAGCAATTGTATCACTGTAGTAGAATACAACTGGAACTGAAGTGAACCACAAGCTCCTGAAGTACATAAAGGCACCAGAAATACCTTTATTACAAACTGCTCTGGCAGCATTAAAAGAGATACTGATGAATTACTCATTATTACTGACATTGGAAGATCATGGAACACATCCTCCTAGAAGCTGTGCTAAGGTCATGGAGGACAAGGAGGTGACTGAGACAGCCAGTACAGCTTCACCAAGGGCAAGTCCTGCCTGACCAACCACCATAGAAGGAAGGCCTTCTACGATGGAGTGACTAATCAGTGGAGTTATAGATGCCACCTATCTGAACTTCTGTAAGGCCTTTGACATGATCCCCCACAACATGCTTCTAAATTGCAAGAGAGGTGGATTTGACAAGTGGACTGTTGTGGATAAGGAATTGGTTCAACAGTTGCATCCACAGGGTAGTGGCCAGTGGCTCAGAGTCCCGATGAACATCAGTGATGAGTGGTGTCCCTCAGGGGTCTGTACTGGGACACCAGTGCTATTTAATGCCTTCATCAACAACACAAAGGGATTGAGTGGACCCTTGGCAAGTTTGAGACGAACCATGTCGTGTGGTGCAATCAACACGCCTTAAAGATGGGATGCCACCAGAGGGACCCGGACAAGCTCAAGAAGTGGGTCCATAGGAACCAGTGCAACCCCTGGTATCAGTAGCAGCTGAGGCGGAGAGAGAGCGAGCGAGAATGCAACCCTGCTAAAGAAGACCTGGAGATGTTGGTGGATGAGAGGCTGAACATGGAACTGGCAATGTGCATGTTCATCCCAGAAAGCAAATTGTGTCCTGGGCTGCCTCAAAAGCAGCGTGGCCAGCAGGTCAAGGGAGGGGATTCTTCCCTTCTACACTGGTCTTCTGAGACCCCACCGGGAGCACTGCATCCAGCTCTGGGGTACCCAGCACAGGCAGGACACAGACCTGATGAAGCAAATCCAGAGAAGAGCCACCAAGATGACTAGAAGCATGGAGCACTTCTCCTGTGAGGACGGCACTGACAAACTGGAATAGTTCAGCCTGAAGAAGAAAAGGCTCCAGGGGGATATTATTGCAGCCTTTCAGTACTTGAAGGGAGCCTACAAGAAAATTCTTTACAAGAGCATGTATTGATAGGACAAAGGGGAACAGCTTTAAACTGAAACAGGAATTGTGAATGCCCCATTCCTGGAAATGTTTAAGGCCAGGTTGGATAGAGCTTTGAGCAACCTGGACCAGTGGAAAGTGTCACTGCCCATGGTAGAGGGGTGAGGACCTAAATGATCTTTAAGGTCCCTTCTAACTCAAACCATTCTATTTCCACTTTAGGAGTAACATAAGTTCTTCTACCTCATAAGCTCTCTCGCAAACAAGTAACTTTCATGTAACAGAGAAAAATCAAAGATTTAGGATTTACTCCTCAGATGGAAAGGACACCCCACAAATTATCTCTGATTTTATTTACTGAAATTACACGTTTGCTGCTTACTCACCTGCTCAGCAGTCCATGGCAACTGACATGCTTCTGCTATTGCTGTCATGGCTTCTTTTGCATTACTCCCACATTTCACATCACCAACCTTGTCTACAAGACCATCCAGCACAACCTGTGCTGAAGTTTTGGAGAAGTTTCCTTTTTGTGCAATCAATGCAACTATATGCAGCTTCATTTGCATCACCTGGAATGTCCACAACAGCAAGAAAGTTACTCATATCTTTGTGTATTTCAAAGTGATTTTTTTTACTTTATCTACCTATAGATACGTATACCAATTAGATGTATTTGGGGATAAACGCAAATGTATACAGACATTTTATACACACATTTATGTTTTTGTGTGATTATGCACAGGAATTTGTGTGCACACACAAATACATATTGTTATATTTATATACACACAATAATACTGGGCAGCTGTTATCTACTTTTAGAACTCATATACAGACACATGTAAATCCACACATGTATATACATACATCCACAGACAATGTTTGAAGATATCCAAGTCTCAACTGTCAGCAAAAATAAAACCTAGTTTCAGAGTTTATATGTCTCACTGACTACAGATAGAACTGTGGCCATGGTGCTATGACTATCACCAATGGCATATACACCCACAGCCTTTAAACTGGAAAAATAGCTTACATGACGTAACAAAAAATGAACTGTTAGTTACTGAAGGATAATGTATTACCTGAAAATTCGTCTCCTTCCAACCAGGTTTCTTGGCCAGCATTCTTACTAGAGCTTGGCAAGGCATTTCACTTCTCTCCATAAGCTCAACAGCCTAATAGATAAACATTAAGTTAGCCAGTGGGTCAAAAATTATACAAAACTCACACAGAAGTTCTAAACTGCCCTCTAAATATTTTCTTAATACTGAATTAAGCTGCAGAAATTCTCAGCATAAGAATTTATCTCAAGAGCCTTATTACGAGACCCACTTTTACAAGGAGCCCATTACAGGGACTGAGCCAACATTTACACTATACCATTCACATCACTATACTTTGTACGTTCTTTAACAAATGTCTTTAACAACCCCTACTGGCCATTCCAGTCCTAAGAATTTAACACTTAACTAAAAACAAACAAACAAAAAAAAAACCCAAACAACCCGCCCACCCCTCAAAAAGCTATTTTTGTTTAAGATTAAGTATATTGTGCACCTTTCACATTGGAATGCTGACTACACAGCAGAGATTCAGCCTGAATGTAATCTAAATTACTGTTTTCTACTCGTTGTTAGACTTATTCATTCAACTGAAACTGCTATATCTTTACACTTGAATAAAGCTGGCTTCTGCAGCAGCATTTCATTGCAGCCAGTCACCATTTCCTAATTAAGTTAGCCACTTTTCCCATTAAAATATTAACATTCAGTCACAACTGTAAAGGTGTAGTGCTACGAACTACTTGTACATCTGCAGTTGAAGCCTTTTTGAATCTGACCTCTCAAAGATCTTCTGATGGACACCATTTGAGTCATATGTGATGCTTTTTTTGTTTGTGACTACAAGAAGCACTCTCCACCACTATGGAGAGTATTGTTAGTATTGTATAAGGCTCCAAAACATCAACAATTTACCAGCTGAAATTTTTATTATAATCAATTGCTGCCTAACACGCAAAAAGCAGGAACTTATTTGCAACAGATTTAGCCTATTCATTGCAAAACCTTTTGTTTAAACCTAGCTGTCTTTGAGACCAAGCTTTAGAATTATTTGGAATTTTAAAAAGACCTCTAAGAATCCTCAATCAAAATACAAGTATTTTTGACTGAAGTGTAACTATCTACATTAACCTAAAATACTCACTCCACTACTGTTATGGAACTTAAACCATATGAGCCAACTTGGCTTCTGCAAGTATTGCTTAATCCATCTGCAGTGCTGACATACCACTGCTTACTAGCATGCCTTCCAGGAGAGTTACCAGGCCTAAAGAGCTGAAGAAATTACTACTTGTTTTTGCTTTTCCTACCTGTCTCTCTTCTTACTGTTAGAAACTTACCTTCTGAAACTCCTCCATGCAGGCCAGCCTCTCTTTCCAGTTACCGCTGTCCAACTGCTGGATACAAGAAGCTGGAAGGACAGCAGCAGCTTTCTCTTCACATACTTCCATCTGCAGACAGATCAGAACAAGGTTAACACCCCACTGTATCCCTTCAGAGGAGGGCAGCAGCCTTAAGGACAGGCGATATACTGGAATGACCCTTGTACTGTGGTGCACTTAGAAAATATGAAAGTGGTTCTGTTGCAGGTTGAAAGATCTTGTATGGATTACAGTTTAGGGGCCTTATGGGTTTAGGAAGCTGCTAAATTATGCTGCAACAGAAAGGTAATCCCCAAAAAGGATGATAAATTGGGCACACAGTCAAAAACAATCCTGAGTACCCACTATCTAATTATAGAAACAAGCAGAGGTAACCTACAATCTGCAAGATAATTTTGTATCAAGTCTGAATAAACACTGACAGCAATGAATCAGTAGCTGATGAGGGCAGACGGGAGAAGACATCATTTGCCTCCATTTTAGCAAAATGGAAAATTAAAGTTATTTAGTAATAAAAATTTCACTGGTCTCCGTATCACCTTCAGGAACTGTATACTGATTGTCCACTGCATGACTAGCAACATAAGTTGGACACATAATGGAAATTATTCACTCTAAACAACACTCTAAGCATAAGTCACAGTGCAAAAACCTTGCAGATACATCTAGCAGAGCTTTAATAGCTTTTTCTGTTACTGTTTGACATACAGATATTTTAGTTTACCTGGTTCCCTACCAAGAAGGTAGGTAAATGCTCAACTAACATGGAGAACTCATTCATTTTCTTGAAATGTAACTTCATATGAACAGCATAAAACAGACTTGAATTAGTTCATTTAATTATTACTGTATTTCACTTCAGGTTTTAAGGTAAACTCCAGAATAATGTATTTTCAGGTTTTTAATACCAGAGACCTTCATCAAATCATCTGTCCTACATTACAAATGAAGTAGTCATAATTTCTTTTTTCATTTGTTCCTATTTCAGGGACAATGATATACACTGTTACATTGGCATGATTTATTGCTTACTGTTTTAAATGGCCCGGTACCAACAACAGCCTGAAGAACAACTGTATTTACCAAAGATCCATTTCACCAGTTATGAATTTATTCATATTGCCTTTCCTTCTCCTAACAAAAAAAAACCCAAAGCCAAACAAAAAACCCACTACCAGCAAACCCTCCTCCCCTCCAACTTTGGTGAAAAATTTGGTAGTAGCTGAAGAACTGACTACCAAAAACTGTAATCACAGAGGACTTTGTATTTCAGAGAACAGCAGAATACTCACAGATAGCTCTGACTCAAATATTTCTTTGGTCTCAGGACCCTTCTTGCCTTTAGCCCCAGCACCTCCCGCACCTGCAGCTGTAGCTGGTTTGCCTTTCTTGGGTGGGACCCCAGACTAGAAAGATAATGGATAAATTAGTCAAGATCAAACATGTCTCTAGTTTGGGTATCAAAAAGAATTGCTGTTTTCCACACTTCTATATTATAATGTCAAGAAAATATGTACCTCTTTGGTAGCATAACAGCCACAGTCAAAATAGTTTTCTGCTAAAGCTTATTTAATTTCATGTTGCTTTCAGACTACAGGTTTTAGGAAACACATACAGTAAAAACAGGGACACACAAAACAATGAAGGATGAAATGGGAAAGAATGTATGTATTTGTGTGGTTCAGGAAATAATAATTCTATAATATTTAATCATTATCCATAGGAGAATATAAACTTGTGACTGGTTGTCCTTCCCAGGTAACCAGACTATCAATAGATTTTGAAAAACATGATTTATTCTACTAGCAACTTCCAGGGAACCCACGTGGAGAACTAAGTAGCATATTGCAAAGACCACCTGCAGTGCTACTTAAGTCAATTTTTAAAATCCAAAGAATAATTTCAAAGAAATAAAGGCTAATGGTTCAAATTAATGAAAAACAAACAAAGGAACAAACTAAAAATGTTGCTGAAGAGAATACCCAATACTTAATTAGTAACCTTGCCAGTTACAAGAAGAGATGTTGACTTCAGACAGGTATTACTATACTACCAGAGAGAACATCCATGTTACAACATCTGAGGCTCCTCTGAACGCCTCCAGTATATCATTATTTCAAAATCAAAACCTGGTATTAAGACATAAGTGACAATACAGTTTGTATCATTAAAAACTGACATTTCATCAAGTACGTTCTCAGAAAGTCCAGATTCTTTTTGCTCATAGGCTCACCTACTCCTGCAAAAGGACTGTGATACCTCAGCAGAAGGAGATGTTCAACAGTCCACCTTCGATCTACAGTAACTATTTGATGCAATCACAGACAATCTCCTACCTTCACAGCAGATGCTTTTTTCAGAGGTCCTGGTTTGGTTGCTGCATCTTTTGTTTCTTTATCTCCCCCAGGCCCTGGAAGAGCAGCAGTCTTTCCAGCAACAGGCTTGCCTTCTCTTTTCTCAGCAGCTCCTCCTGTCTTTTTACCATAAACTAGTTCTACCTTCTCAGCGCACTCTTTAATCTGCCAATCAGCAGGAAAAGAAAAGGGGAGGGGGGAGAAGCTATTTAGCTATGACAATTGGATGTACAGTTTCCCTTCAACAGGAGTGTTTCAAACTTTACTCTGGAAAAAATGTGAAAAGTTTAAGTTGTTTACTTCACAAAATTTGTTATCTTGTATTCCTTACAACAGTAAGGTTAACCAGTCAATAGCATCAGCCATAACTGTATTGACAGAATCATTTTCTTAGTTCAAAATGAAGTGCATTTATACACAGAAAAAGCATTGACATCCTCTTGATATTTAGAGATGCTCTAAAGACTAATTTTTGGCACCTTAAATTATAAAATCTTCATTCAGTCAACACACCCATCAGCTTACGCAGAAGTTCCAACAAAGTTGTTGCAAAGTAAGTCTTTAATACGAAATCCTGTCTAGTAGTATGATTGTGACTTAAAACCTTGTTTCAGACAACAGACAAAATGTTCAAAAACAAAGCCCCACATACAACCAACCAAAATCACAACCAAAATCTCACAACACACTCATAGATAATACAGCCTTGAAAACAAACAGATACTTAACATAATTAACATAAGAGTGAGAAGGTGCAATGTTAGAGTATCAATGCATTTTAGGGAGAAGTAAAAAGCTTGGTAATCTAGAAGAAATAAGATTTTCAGATTCCCTTCAACATCAGTAGTATTTAAGTAAGAAATAAATTTAAAAAAAATATCTTTGTTAGAAGTCACTAGCCTAAAGCATCCTCTTTCATTTTCTCTAGCCTAAGATGCATCTTAAATGGATAAATATGGAGCCTTTTTTACAACATTTATGACAACACTCACCCGATCGAGCTTTAGTTTGTCTACATCTGCTAGAAAAGGATTCACAGCTTTTTCTCCAGCCACCTTCAAGGCAGTGCCTAATGCTTCAAATCCAGCATCTCTTACTTCAGGAGCAGAATCATTGATATGCTGCAGAGAAACACAACCTGTGTCATGTGACTTGTAGTTCATATCTAAGTATCTTCTGCATAAATCCCCTCCCCTTTTTTAAAAATCTACATCGACTACAGAGTAATCCTTAACACTCTACTGCAGAAAGAAAAAGGTTTTCCTGTGTATTGACCAAGCCTACAGTTTCTCAGATACAGCCATGTTCCCATCTTTGAGCCTTTCACAAGAAGAGGTTAAACATTCATGCTTTAATAGATACTGCAACCCCATGAAAGTTCACAAGGAGTTAAAAGTTCTGCAGTCTTGTTCAAATCTCCACTTTTAAGCCAGGGAAATCTCCCATAACAAGGAAAGGACTATTTTGCAATAAGAAAAAAGTACGTATCATCATTCACATTGGTAAATGCTCCAATGTCAATGCTGTGTATGAATTGATGGTTCTTTTATTCACAGTAAGTGGTATGTAGCATTCCAACAAAAACTTGCTAGAGATGTCTGCAAGAAGCAAGTGTCTGGAAGTTTAATAGTTGCAAATCACTGTCTTAACCTAGTACAAACTTAGTGAGTCTACAGCTTCAGAAAAGCTAAGCAAAAGGAAACTAAATTGTTCCCTTGACTGACAGCCACCTTCAAGTTTGACATCAGTCAAAACTGATTCTAAAGACTACATAGCACTACACCTTGCACTACCAGAAAGGTCCTTATCCCAGGACAATCCAATGCTTCAGAGCAACAGTGAACATTGATATGACAACAGTGTCATATCAATGACAGGGAAGTATCAACTCTTCCTGCCTTACCTTGAGAAGGGCAGCACAGAAAGGTTTTAACAGGCTTTTTGGCAGAGTAGAAGGTGTGCAGTGTCGGAAGCTTCTTGCAATGAAAAGGGATGTTTGTTGCTTAATTGTTGGGTTTTTGTTGTCCATGACTGCCAAAATATCTTCACTTAGATTCTGCAATGTGGTCTACAGTGTTGAATAAACAAGTCATTAGTTTCAGTAAAGAGAACAGCAAATCAGAGACCAATTCTCAGACAGTGGGAAAATTTCCACTCTTACTTACTGTAAGAAAGATTGCATCAATGGCCTCCTGAAGTGCCTGCACTACCTGAGGTTTCTTCTCTTTAAATTTCTCCAGGATTGTTGGAACAACCTATGGAAAAGGGAAACAAACAAAAACATCAATCCCCTCTTTACAAATATAACTGCGAACCCTGAGAGTCTGCTCCCTGGCACTTTGCAGAGAAGCCAGTAATTCAAACATCCCTGCTGTCTCCCTCCAGGGGTACACAACAGCAGAATGAACCAGTTTATTTTAGCTGATCTCCAAAATTAAATTTATTCGAGTCACTATTAACAGATAAATATTTTGTTAAAAATTTCATAGCAAAACTAAACAAAAGGTGGACATACAAGTCCATATAATTACAGATTAATGGTCTAGCTCTCCTGTTCTGGAATACAGAGCAACAGAATGGAAATAAACAATTTCACAACACAGGAGTACTGTGCTCTTTTACTATAAGAATCCAAAAAGGCATATAACCTGTCCTCTCTTTCCCATCTTTCTGACAGCACTAAGCATTGTTCATTAGGAAGTCCTCATCTGACCCATAGCTGACAAGACCACGATTCTAAAGCAAAGTGAATCCTCTGCAGAAATATTTTTCAGACCTATCACCTTGAAAAAGCACACCTGACACTAAACTATGCTATACTGGAATTTGACAGCAATTTCTATCTAATCTAGGTGCTCAGACAGTCACTGCTGAAAAACAAACATAAAATATTCAAGGGGAAAAAAATAAAAATAACTATTCAGCAGACATTTTCATGCGCTAGTAATATGAGCAGGTCCATTTAAGTATGGTGTCCATAACAGTAAGAACTTCTGTCATGAGCCAGAAACATGCATATCTTAACTGTGAAAGCAGGCTATTTTCAAGATTTTCATAAATGTAACACAGTTCATAGCTTGGAAGTAGTTGGGTGCCTTACAGAAGTTATAAGCTCATGCATAACAATAAACTAGATTTGCTTTCTCCTCAGAAGCTGACTATGGGGTCTCAACCCCCTGTAACACACAGTGACCCAAGCCCAGGTGGTGTATTTTCTTGGGCTGCAGCTTCCAAATTCCCTGGTCACAGACTTCAGCACTCAAAAACCCTTCAGTTAACACAGATAGCACCGTAAAGCCCCTTATACTTGCTATTGCAGGTGCTAGACACCCCTAAACCCTACAGAGAAAAAAAGTCAAAAAAAGGAGATACTTAAAATCATTAAGCCTCTGTTTTAGAAAACAGAGACAGCCAGAATGAGTACTTAGGAGCTGTGTCCCATGTGAAAGGAAGGGAAGAAAAGCCAGTCCAGAGTTACAAATCCAGGAAGAGGTGAAGCTGAGGCACTCAATTACAGTGAGCGGTATGGTTCTATGCATGATTTCATCTCTTGTTTGAGCACAGACTGCAGACTAACATTACAGTCCTATATTTAACTAATACAGTTTATAATAATCCCACAATTGTAGCAACAATTCTGTTTTATAACACTTCAATGCCCACTCTCAGGAGAAGTCTGCATATTCCTCACATGTAAATGAATCCAGCAAACAAAGTGAACTGTAAAACGAGTACTGAGACTATGCACTTCATAGCTGCCATTACAGTACTGAAAAAGTCACGCTCTCAATGCCATTTGCTTGGCAACCAGAGCTACACTCTTATTTTAGAAGCCTGGCTTTTTTCAATACTAACTCTGCAGCTATGAGGATTAACCATTAGAAATCAAGTGTAAACATATAGAGAGAATGCTTCTTACAACTACAGACAGCTTTCAGAATCAAAAGGAGTGTCTAAACTGTTGTTCAGAGTTAGGAGACTTGGATGTTTCTGAAGCAGTGAAATTCAGTGACTTCCCAATTCAAACACAACACTACTGGCAGCCAGGCACATCAGTTCTCTCCGTCCCTAAGCTGTAACTCCATCACTCTTGCTTATCACGAGAAAAATTCAATTGAGCAGCTTAAAGAACACAGTAACAGAGGCTTGAGAAAAAAGTGAGAACTGCAACTTATAAAAGCTCCCTTTGCTTGTAAGCTTTCCTGTATTCCCTGATATTAGCTGTTGGTAAGAGATGAGCAGCAAAGGAGAACAAAGAGCACTACATCAGATCACCAGAACATTTTGGTACCAAAAATCTCAGAAGTTTTGGCTACCTAAAGCAGACAAAAAAACCCCAAACACAAGCAAACACAAAAACCAAAACAACACCCCCAAAACAAACAAAAAACCAAAACACATGCACACACACAAAAAAACACCAACAAAAACCAAACAAAAACCAGACAAAGAAACAAAACACCCACCACCTACCTCCCCCAGCATTAAAAAAACCCTAACCAACATATAACATACACCATAGAGCTGCTAAGTAGAACTCAGATTCAGAAGTTATTTTTTCCACTGTGGCCTAAAACTGCATTTCTGTGGGTGTGTCTCTAGGATGAGGTAAAGTTAATACAGTTCATTTCAAGGCAGAATAATTCAGAGTTTTCTTCATATAGAAGATTTATATTGCAATAGAAAGCTTCATGTTGCTGAATGTGAATACAGAAGG
Organism: Oxyruncus cristatus; assembly: GCA_013399855.1. Classification (NCBI taxonomy): domain Eukaryota; kingdom Metazoa; phylum Chordata; class Aves; order Passeriformes; family Cotingidae; genus Oxyruncus; species Oxyruncus cristatus. Next base: position 988,546 of record VXAY01002317.1, read on the forward strand.
TCCTTTCAAACTTAAGCCACAAAGACCTTGGCAGGTATTTCAATGCTTGCTCCTTTAAGGGGTAGGTAAGCATTCATCATTGTACAAAGAATACCTTTAAAGTACCAAAAGAAAAAAGGTGTCCAGCATCAACAGAATCAGAAGAAAGTACATGCTCTTACTTACATGCCCTGCATACTGTCCAAATTTCTTTCGGAGGCCAGTAGCTAGTCCAGCAAGGCATTTGGCAGCCAAAGCTACTAACATAACATTTGTATCCTTTCCAACAACCTGAACAGAAAAAAACCAAACAAACAATGTTAAAGACTGAAAATCCGTGTTTTAGAAACACGGAAGAATTTTTCCGCATAGTCTGTGGGCCACAGATTGGATTATTTTCACCACTATTCTGGCTAATAACTTTCTACTCAGGAGTATTGCCTCAACTGTAACTTTCAAACTACAATGCAAATAAATAACAAAAAATATTTTTTTATATATATATATATATATATATGAGCACTCTGGGTTTTATTTATTACCTTTTTGAGAACTTTCACCAAGTCTGCATAGTCTCCTGATTCCAGCTTGGGATTTTTCACTAACAGTTCAACAGCTTCTAGAGCTTCTTTCCTTTCTTGCCACTTTTTTGCTTCCTGCAGAACAAATAATTTACATTAACCTATAAATGTAAACAGCTCTAGAGAAGCATACTTGCCCCTAACCACAGATTAAAGATTTTAATTCCATCCTGAGAAAAATGAGATCTCCCTACAGTTCAACATCAGCAACTGCAATGAAATACAAATTCCAGTCCTTTCCCAGGACATACCTCAGCTCCTTAAAATGACTTCTGGTTGCTAAATTTAATTGTGAGACTTATTTATGACTGTATACTTCACTTACACTAGCTTGTTATTATCCATGCAGCACTAAAGCATACATTGCAGAATATCTGTAAGTCTTAAGACTCATCAGCTCCACATGTCATAGAAGTAACAGGTAGTATTTAAGTTTATGCTTACTATTTTCTCATAGAAGTCTTTGGGAAGCTTGGAAAGAATTTCTACAGCTTCAAGCAACTCATATGCATCTACTTGTGGTACCGTCTCTTCCTCATCATCACCTCCTGCAACCAGGAGAGAAAAGTATAAGCAGAGTGACACAAAATTTTGACTAGAGCACCACCTAAGGCTCATTGTTCAGAAAGTGCTATCAGCAGTTGTGATCTTGCTATTTCAAAGAACAGATACTATTTCATATAAAGTTTCTGTCCCAGACATGTCTTATTGTGTAGTGCACCCCATATGTTTTCCACCAGTCTGAGTAAAAGCTCTTTTACAATTTAACACATTCCTTCACAAACTGTATATCAGTACTATACTTTTCAATGGAGTTCAGAGATTAAACAGTATACCTCCATCTGCATCCCCTCCAACTGCCTGCTGCTGCTCAAATTTCGCTTTCAGCTCCTGTTGGGAACGCAGGAACCTGGTCTGCCTAGGAACAGCTGATGACACTTTGATCCACTCTTCTTCCAGTTCTTTTAGCTGCCAAAAAGAATCGTCATATTGGAGACATTATGCACATACTCCAACACAAGCAACTCTTTACATTTTCCCATTTCCAAGCCAAGATAGCACTATCTTTAAGTTCTTTTTTTTCCATTAAAGGAGTAATTTCCCCTTCACATTCACTGTTCAGAAGATTTTTGTCTATGTATATTCACAGGACAGAATATTATCAATGCAAAGCATTTACATAAGATCCACTTCTAGAACAGTCAGAATGGTGCGGCCCCTCTGTAGAGGCTCTGAAACAACAATGGCTGAGCATGAAGGAAGATCTCCATTACAGCCATTCTACTATTACACACTAGAACTAAGATGAAACAAACATGCTCAGATACTTTTGATGAAAAGGTGTGGGTTTTTTTAACCATGCACTTTTACAGCAAGCTACTGCTTTCCGCCTGAACACAATTAACTGAAGTGGGTAGGAGGGAAGGATGCATAATTTATAAAGTTTTAAAACAATGCAATGTTCTATCATAATGCAATGCCACTTCCTGAAATGGAACAGTCACATCCTGAGCACCATCACAAACAAGTATGAAGGGATGCACAGAGGAAAAAAGAAAACCAGGAATGAAAATGGTTGACTTAAAGACTTCCAGTGCAGGGGTCTTTTATAGGGCAACCATTCTACTACTCAATCCCACTCCTCAGTTTCAATACAATGCTTAGAGCAATAAAACATTGTTATGACTTCCTTACAAACAGTGACTAACATTTTGGGTAAAGTTACCAGAAGCTAAAAAAATACATTCCAGCTTTGACTGCAAGAAGGTCCAACACTACAAAATCAGGGAGGGCGAGTATGGAAGCGTTCTATCAAATGTTTGGATATAGAACAACTTTCTGCCTACCTGAACGGAATTTATGTTCTGCAATGGAGGTCTCAAAGCATCCCTTATCCAACGGTATATCTCCACAGCAAGGAGCTTGGCTTCATCTCGAACAGCCTTTTCCCGAGATTCAAAAAGTTTTGGCAATACTTTGATGATTGGCTTCAGTGAGATTATTTTTGAACCAAATTCACTGTAAGTTAAACACATGGAATAGCATCAGTGTCCAGGTAGAAACCAGGGAGTGATTCACAAATAATAACTCATTTTTAAAGAAACAATCTGTGAAAGTCTTCCAGTGCACATTTAGGGATTTTATCACTTAATCAAATCATTATTATAGATACTATTTAGTGATGCTACTGAGCTACTGTAAAATTTAAAGAATACTTGCCCTATCAAAATTATCCTCCAAACCTATCTTGGAATTACAAAACTAGGTTTCTAAAATTACTTCAAAGCACTTAATCCAAACTGGTGTTTAAATGTGACCCCTCGACAGGGGCAAGGGAGTGGAGAAAAAAGAAAGAAGCTGTCCTTAGACCAAAATTTGTATGACCTACTTTTTTTAATCAGAACAGAATCTCCTTTGTCTATCCTTGGAGGCAAACGGCAGTAAAAGCATTAGTCACTTTTCCACTTGTTGGACCAGATAATTATAGTGAGCTTGGGTCATCTTCACAGAAAACATACGTGTTGAAATACGTGCCACTGGAAGGACACATAAAACAAGTTTCCCCAGCCAACCACCCTTCCCTGTCAGCAGATTCTATGTGTTGTTAAACGTAATACACAAAGTTTTCTGTTTTCTGTCACTGATGAATGACAACACAAGAACTTTCTTTTCAAACTCATGATAAAGTTAGCTGCTATAGTTATTAAGGCATCATATATAAATCACCTCAAAAGCAACAACTTGTTTTGATTCAGAAGCGTTTCCTCTTCAGAAGGTTGAATTAACTTTCTACCAAGCACACTCTCTTATGCTTCCCTCCAATCAAGTTCCATGTGAAAAAGCTCGTAAAAAAGGCTGCTCAAGAACTAAAATGTGTATGTCTCACTTTCGAGAAATTCTAGTGCATATAATTTTATTGCCATGTCCAGGTTGAAAAATATTACGTATTAAAACCTTTAAGAGATCTTGGAAGCAACACAATTTACAGAATATGAACAAATGAGTTGCCCAAGATTTTTATTTTTGTATCATAACTCAAAGGGAGAGTATATTGGGAAGAGTGCCTATACAAACTTACTCTTATCTAATTCATATTAGCTAATTTATATAACAATACAAGAAAGAACAGAAACCTTAGCACAAGATAGAAAACATCAGAAGCTAAACTAGTTCTGCATTCAAGCTATCCACCTAGGTACAACAGAGACAAATTTTGTTATCAATGTAGAAAGCCTGTCAAAGCACAAGACAAATTTTGGTAGCAACAGTTCAGAAAGATGAAGTGTAAGCCCACAGGGTTCCATGAAAGAATTTGATCTTAACATCAAAGATAAAAAAATACTGCACATTAGAAAAAAAACAGATGCAGCATATTTTATAGGAATGTGTAGTTGAAAGATGCTGAGGAGGGTTATGCAGGTTTCTAATAACACTGCACTGTTAAAAGGACATTTCACTAGATTAGGCAATTTAAAATAGCTAAAATATATTCTTAAATATGGGACAGTAGTTTCACTTAGCAGAAACACAGGTAATGTGCTAAGCACAATGCTTTGACTTCTTACAGAAGCCTGAAGTAGTTTAACAAGGACTATCATATATATCCCTCAGAAAGTCCTCTAAAACATACATAGCATAAGACACTCTCCATGTACATTATACAGTTTTCACATGAACTACTTTACTCAGAAAAGTGTTCTGTCCATTAATTCCAAGATTATCTGTTTCCTTTAAAAAAAAACCCTAATGGACAGTGTATTACATATACACCAAGAACTTTATAAAGCTCCAGTATTTTTCACTCAAAGGCAGCAAACACACTTGATGTGGAACAAAAAAGAAAAAAAATATTACTGAAACCTACTACCTCATCTTAAATTGGATTTGGTTTTTAGGGAGCATTATCAGCTCTCCTTTTTAGCAAACCTGGGGTTCCACAGGGCTCTATCGTAGGCCCTGTGCTCTTCAAAATCTTCACAAATGACTTGGACACAAGACTGTAAGGGATACTAAGCAAGTTTACAGACAACACAAAACTGGGAGGAGCTGTTGAGTTCCTCAAAGGCAGGGAGGCCCTGCACAGAGACCTCAACAAATTGGAGATGGGCAATTACCAACCATATGGAGTTCAACATGGGGAAAAGCTGAATTCTGCACCTGAGACAGGGCAAGCCTGGATATACGTACAATCTGGGGAATGAGATATTGGAAAGCAGTGCCATGGAAAGGGATCAGGCAAAGCATCGCCAGGCAGCTGAGGGAAGGGATTGTCCTGCTCTGCTCTGCACTGAATTCACCTTGAATATTGCGGCAGTTTCGGGTACCACAATATAAAAAGATATTAAGCCCTTAGAGAGTGTCCAAAGGAGGGCAACAAAGATGGTGAAGAGCCTTGAGGGGAGGCCGTATGAGGAGAGGCAGAGGGCACTTGGTCTGTTCAGCCTGGAGGAGACTGAGGGGAGACCTCATTGCAGTTACAACTTCCTTGTGAGGGGAAGAGGAGGAGCAGATGCTGATTTCTTCTCTATGATGACAAGCAACAGAACCTAAGGGAATGGCCTGAAGTTGTGTCAGGGGAGGTTTAGGTTGGATATTCGAAAAAGGTTTTTGTGCAGAGGGTGGTTGGGCACTGGAACAGGCTCTGCAGGGAAGCGGTCACAGCACCAAGCCTGATAGAGTTCAAGAAGGATTTGGATGGTACCCTCAGGCCCATGGTGTGACTTGGGGATAGTCCTGGGCAGGGACAGAGGTTGAACTGGAGGATTCTGGTGGATCCCTTTCAACTCAGCATATTCTGTGATTCTGTAATTATTATACGGACAATGGAAGCTTAATGTGCAATGAATTTTTTTTTTAAATGTCTTCTAAAAACACACACTGTGTACCCAACTAAACATACATCAGTGAGAAAAATCATTTTTAAGAAAGAAAAACTACATTTTAGTTTTCACATTCAGTTAGTTTATTTCAAGTATTCAGAAGAGGAGAAGCCTCACAGTCTGGAAGAAGACACATTAATTTTGCCCTTCTTTCAAGGTCTGCTGTGAAGATGGAAGTTTGGTAAACAGCTGCCATGAATGAAAGAGATCCAGATGAGGCTTGTACAACATGGACAACCCTCAAATTCCATGATACATCTTGACAACAGCAGTTCAGAGTATCAGTTCAGGAAAGATCTGATATGCATCCTATTCAATACTAACAAGGGCGTGCTAAAGACTAAAGCAGTCTCCACACATTGCTGAGTAAAAAGGAAAGAAGAAAACCATGAAAACAAAAAACCAAAAACCTAAAAGCTTACCTTAGTGCTTTCCTCAGTGTCTCTATACATGCTACTATGATTTTGGGGTTTTTGTTGTCCAGACCCTTTAATAATTCTTCTTGTATCACCTCCCCTTTCTCGATTTCTATATACATTAGACATATATCTAGACCCAGTTCTTTGGCTCTGGCTTTTGGCTGATTGAACACCTTATTTACAACACCAGATGCTACTTCTCCGGTTGTCCTGAAAGATGAGAGAGAATTACTTTTGGAACATTTATGTGAATTAAGTGTTATACACCATTATCCACAGAAAAAAGTACACACAACAACAAAACCAGATTAAAACCCAGCAAGTCCTCACATAAAAGAGACTATATCCTAAGCTAATTTTGAAAGTATTAACCTTTTGTAAGGGATAACTTGAACCTCTAGTTTAATCAAAAGAGCCCCTGCAGATCATAATTAACATGTTTCTAATACCAGACTACACTAGTAAATAGTAGACATTCCCAAAAGTGTATTAAAAAACACTAGTTGAGGTTCAAAACTAAATGCCATGTCCTGGAATTGTATATGTTACGGTTAACATATTGTATCAGTACATAATCCCAGCACAGGATTTCACATATATTTCCAAGCTTCAAATAAATTCTATTATTTACACCACATTTAAATCAAGGACTTTGCAAGGTTGTTAGGTTTATTTGTTTTTTTAAATAAGACTTTTATTCATTTCATCAGGTCACGAAGTCAGTGGACCAAAGCATTAATCTAGCCTGTTAGGTGCTTCTATTTCACCCTCAGGATTATGGCCTATTTCATGGGCTCAACAACAGAGAAGTACTAAAAAACATCCATGAAGAAACTGGCAGGTACAAAGATTAATATTGGTTAGGTTGGATGCAACATCACATAAACATAACTGCATTTTATTTCATGTATGAATTACAAAAATATTCCCCTGAAAAAAAGGCTCCCTGGACAGACAACCTGCTTTAGTCAAACATAACAGGGATTCTAGTTCCCAGCACCTACACTACCGCATTACTGATTTGCCACTTCAGAAATTTTTACTACTGCCATTACTAGCTTCTTAGAACATTGTAAGCAATTTGTGACAAGTTAATATGCATATGGAGGTCATCTACAAGCAAAGCCTGCCATTCGGCAAATTCTCTGGATTACAGAGCAAATTCTGCTCTCAACAAGAGAGATCAGAATTGTTAGTGGCCACTACACAATATATGTGTAGCCTTTCTCAGAGAGCACATTAAACTGTCCTAACAGCCTAAGAGCATCAAGAAAAGGTTACTTACTTCCCAGCTACATGAGCATTTTCAATATAAGCAAGTGCTGCTTCCAGTCCTTTCAGCTGAGCCACTGCATTGGAGTCTGTCACAAATTTCTTTATCAAACCAAGATACTTGGACCATTCGGGACTCTTTTCATCATCTATCTTCTGGAAGAGCTTAAGGGCTTCTTCATAACCATTTAATCTGGCTTTCCACAGCTGGAAGCAGAAATTGGACATTTAGATTTTGTGCTAGTACAATCTTAACTCACCAATCTCACAAAGTTCTTCAATCATTGTTTGAAAGTATGGTCAGCAAGCTGGTGGGTGCAGACTTCTCTTCAATGGCTATTTGCATAACATGCAACAGGACAAAATACTTGGTTTTCTCCCACCAAGGATGATCTGGCTAGAGATGCCAGTTTTCCCCACTGCTCTTCCTAAGTTCTAACAACCACTGATGAGGAGGTGGGAGCCCAACAATGGTTTCAGCTACAGATGAGTAATGAGTGTGTGAGTGTAATGATCTTTAGCACACAAGCTTAAACCATGTAGAATATAACGCCACTAAAATCTGCTTAATAAAGGTTATTCAGCCTCTGGGTTGGATAGAGCTGATGCAGTTTCAGAGTTGTTAATACACCACGCGGCTGTCAAGATTACCTAACCATGGTGAATTTAGAGAGAGAAGCTCTACAGAATCACCACAAGCAGAGACACACAGCAAGTCAAACCCAAAGACAGGATTTCCTACCTTGTGTTCACATTTCTGGTCAATGGGCAGTTTCATCCACTCACTGTCATCCCCCATTGTAAGTCAGGCTCTCTCTGTAATTACAGTAATTCCTGCGGAGACAGGGACAAGTTACAAAACAGAAAAATACATGTTGGGTATATACATACTTGTACCTAAAAACCCCACCACACCGACCCATCAAATAAAAAAAAAAGGAAAATACTGTAGCAAATCTCATTGCTAATATGCAACCCAAGTTTGTAATTATATTTAGATACACACTACAAAGACCAGATCACTATTTTGTTAGCCCTGTAAAGCTACCAGAAGCCATTAAGATTAGAGAGCAGTGCAATTTGTAGTATTTCAGATACCAGAAGTCTCAATCGGTGAAAATTTTAGTAAGCAGAGAAGGCATGCGGAATATAACCTCAACTAAGCTCCAGGAAGAATGTACTATGATTAAGGTACTAAAACAAAATGAGTTCCCATCAACACTAGAAAACTGACTCTTACTGACACGTGCTTTCAGCAACAGGTGTCATGAATCAGTGTCAAAAAATAATCGGGTGCTAATGTAAGGACAGTCATTTTAAGAAATTTATAAACAGCACAACTGAAATAATTATTTACTACAAGAAGAACAAAACACATTTTTGGCCTTAATTCTAATGTAGCCAGCATCAGCAACTGTCAACAAGAGATCAATGTCTTGCCATATGTAGGACTCAAATCCTTACTCTTTCGAGTTTAAGTGTTTTCCCCCTCTCCCTTCTCCCTTTGATTAAAGAGAGAATGCTGATCATTAGGGTACGAAAGACGAAATCTCAGGCTTAATGCTCATCTCAGACATATTGTACAATGTAACCTGACTGCTCAGAGAATAATGAGAGAACATGCCTGACACAGGGAGATCAGCAAAACGAAAATAGCAGCAGTAGTAACAAGGGCTCCCGACATTATTTATGCAAACAAAATCAAACCAGAGAGGGAGTAACATTTCAGCACACCAGTTTGAATGCACAAAGACGAAAACTCTAAACTGGCCAGCATACGCCATCTATCACTAAAGGCAGATAAGTATACAACACCAGCACAATGCTCCTAACAGAAATACAGTCTATGTCAATAAAGCTGTATACTTTAGCCTAAAAAGTATTTCACCTAATACTCAGAGGTTTTCTTCAGAAAATTAATCCCTAGAATGGGGAGGGGGAGTAATTTCACTGGTATAAGTTAATATAAGCAAGTTCTTCAAAGCTTTCTGTCAGCCAATAACACTAACACAAAGCTAACTCAACAGCAAAGTCAGGCTAGCAACAGCCCACAATAAAAACAGTATTTTATTCCTTCCTGGGATTAGTTAAAAGCTACATAAAAATAACAACCCAACTTCCCAATAATTAAAAAAGTAAACCCAAAAGAAACACAAAGAACTACAAAACCCCCACGAGTCACCAATACACACCCACAGCAAAATACACTATGCTAACCTTAAATATTTACAAGCTCCTATGGGTGTTAATACTGTTCTCACAATAACTGCATAAACTTAATAATTTGCCCAGTGGCAATAAGAGTCAATGTCAAACCAGAAGTTGACTACATACATAAACAAGTGTATCCAAGCATTAAGGTTTGTACTTTCTTATCACAAACAGCAATGTGGCTATTTTTTTCTTGATATCAGTTCAGTGGTACTGAAAAGTTTGCTTTTAAAGCAAAAAAAAAAAAAATATTGTTGAGTGGGCCAAAGAACTGTAAACCACTGAGAATGAAAGCATCACTCTCCTCATTATGTAAGAAGCAAAGTACTCAAAAGTAAGGCTGCCTAAAGCCCATTCTACTATTACTTCTGTTCCATTATCTTTTTTAATGTTCAAAAAAAAAAAAAAAAGCTCTGGGTCATTTTGTAGTCACACCATTCTTCCATGTCAGGAATTGACAAGAAAAGGGTACTCTGAATTAAAAGCTACAATGAGAATAAAACTTGAACTTTCAATGGCCAGACCAAAACCAAACAATCACAAGAGGTCAAAAGGGCAAGTGAATTACTATATCTTTTTGCATACAAGTCCCATCAGCCTTTTTCAATGGATCCTACTTTCATCTGTTTAAACTCTTTTGAAGTTCTACTGCCTTCATTTTCTCTGCCCAACCCTCTCAATTTTTCTCTTGCCCCCTCCTTCAGTCTACTGAGAGGGCTCAAAATTAAATATAAATCAACAGCCTCTTAATTAAAATTCAATGTATTTTATCTATTAAAACAAGCAAACAAAAACTCTAAGAAAACCAAACTGACCCTAAAACAAAACAAGAAAGAGTACCCCCCCACACTGAAAAGCAAGACACTCATGGCAAACATGGAGGTGGGTGGTAAAATAGATCTAGCTCTATTATTGTGATGATTTACCTCCAAAAGCAAAAATGAGATGGCATCCACATGAAAAGTTTGTCAAACAGCCCACCTAGGAAAGGATGCAAGAGTAACCCAGTGTGAACACAGTTATAGCAGCAGAATTTCCTCTGTTGCTCTAGTTAGTTCTGCCGCTAAGTGCCATCAGCAAAGATGCAGCTTTGCCAGTATTAATGGTGTTTGCATTATGACTACCTTCATTGTAATGGACCAGTATAAAAAACCCGGAGTAACTCCTCAGTGTGGATGCAGACAACATAAATAGAGTGGTCTCTTCCCAAACTCATACTTTGTCAAGAAAAAGAAGAGTGAATTTTATAGGAAGTTAGGTAATTCTGAAGCTTAATCAGAAACTTGGAGGTGATTCAAGTTATTGACTCTATCTTGTTTTGTTAGAAGAACGCACAAGGAACCAAAATAAGGACAATAGTTATTCTCAAAGGAAACGGGAAGAGGAAAACAGCATTAACACACCTGCCAGCAGCAGGATAAAACTGGCAACTGTACTAAGACAGTAGACGGAGCAGACTCCCATTTACACCCTGTTCTTTTAGAAAACTTTCAGAAGCATAAGCTTTCTACTTCCAAAATAAAAAGAAACATTTATTTCTCTCCAGAAATCTGTTCTGCCATGGAAAAAATCCTATTGACAGTGACTACCTTACTACAATCCTCAAATCAGTTCAAACCCTAAAGTTAGGAGCAACTCTATTAAAAAGGCTTGTCCATTGCAAGACTGATACTGATTTACAATTATTTTTACCCTTATACATACACAACAGCTATATACAATGCCACAAAGTGCAACCTCTTGGTTGTAAACTCTAGCGGTACATTACAGAATCTAGAAGAAAAGGGTCTAGGATTTCCCTTCCCAACATCACAATGTACTCAACCTGGAGGAGAATATACATGAGACAGATACAGGGAGGAGAGTTGAATGACCATGAAACAGCGTTTCACCTGTTTTTTTTCTTTTTTTTCAGTCTGGTCAACTCAGTTGCCCTACTATTTTCAGTGGTTAACATCTACAACGGTTACTTCAATTACAAAAAGGATTAAGTTACCTTCTGTTCAGAATCTGACATCTAAAAATAGTGATAAAATTATACTCCCCCCAGTAATTTACAAATCCCTCTAGAACAGACAATTTCTCAGAAAGTATTCCACGGTCACAGAGGGAAAGTTCCTTCTTTAACATCCAGTCTTTCTAGCTTCATCACTGCTCACGCCTGTCCTAATGCCAAGATTTTGTCTACATCTTGCATTTACCAGAATAAAAGACTCTTGTTTCTCCTTTCAATTAAGTCGCCGGGTTTTGTATGGTCACAGAGTATCCTCCATTTGACAAAAAGCTTTTTCTTAAAAGCCTGTTTGCAAAGACATGTAAACCTCAAGTCATTACTTCAACATCCAAATAGCAAGTGGCCTCATTATACAATAACGCAGCTAAATTCTGTTATTACTAGTGAATTTGTAGCAATAAAGTGTTTGACCTACATAGGTTTCTTGTCACCACAACTCGGAACAAACAGATTTAAGTCTTTCAGTGACAATATTCATTTTGCCAGAATCCAGAAAACAAGACCTCTGAAGCGACTGAACCACCAAAGTAAGTTTTGTGAGCGACATTTGTCATTAAAGTCATCAACACAACATTTCCAAATGCAAGTCAGCCAATGAATCTGCAATGGAGATGAATAACAAAGCCTCCCTGACAGTTCTCAGCAGGGCAAGTTTTTATATTGTGGAGGAGTGAAAAAATGAAGACCATGAAGAAAAGAATCAGATCTTTCAAAAGGAGATCATGCAAAAAGCAGCAAGAGTGGAAAATATTTACAAGGCAGAACAAATGCAGGAATTGCAAATGTAAAAGTGAGAATTCCCAATGGAATATAAGTATGTTTGGGAAACAAATTTGTCAACACACTAAAAGATTGTGGGAAAGTGTCAAAACATCAGTTTGGACTAACCACACACCACTGTGAACAGCTCCTACTCAACTTCTAAGTGCTTTTCCTACAATTTTGAGGGTTATAGTTATAAACTTATAGTATGGGGTCCTGCTAAGGAAAATCTTTACATCATAAACATTCTGAAGTGTGTTTTCTTTTCATCACCTATCAATATATTTTACTGTGAAGTGTCAGCTTCCAGATCATTTTCTAGAGAAAATCTAGAATGGCAAACTAGGAAGCCATTTTATGCTAAACAAAACCAGATGTTTATTGATACTGATTGTCTACTTTTCCCTATTCACTTTCACCTATTGAACATTACTGTTGTACAAGAACATCATCACATATTTTCATATTTTGAAAGATTTTCAAAAATACCAGTCAAGAGTACATTCTGAGAAATCAAGACAGGCCTTTTTAAAGGAAAAATCTGCTTGAAATGTTTCTATACAGTGGGGCACATACTTGGAGAGTATATAGATGGATGTTACATTTCAGATAAAACTACAGTTCTCAGCAGACAGTTCTCTGCCAGTGCAGCTCACAGTTTTCCTAGCAGAAAGAATTTTTATTTATTTAATGGCAGTTTTGGGTCATATTTGCTCTTTGGCTCTGAAAAGATGAAGTTTCACTTTCTTAGAAGTTTCAGCCCAGCGTGTTTTTTCATTTTGCCAGCCAAACCTTCCCATTAGGTACAACATAAAGTAGCTCAGAAAAAAAGTTGAAAATTCAAGCAATCATAACACAGTTTTTTATTTTAAACAACACCTGGTCACACTAAGTATTCTGAAGAACACACCTCAGAATGACAGCCTGATCAGTCAGTGAAACACTGCAACCGTTTTGGTAAATTCCATATAATCAAAAGAAAAACTGAAGTGTAGCTAAGAATCCTGATTTACTGATACTTACAAAAGCAGCAAAGAACCAGAAGAACGTTCAGTAAGACTGTAAATGTTCCAGGTTCAGTCCACATATTTTTTGATGACAGACAAAAGAACAAGGTTACAAAACCCACAGAGGATTATTTGCTGCTTAGGCAATAATTTCATAGAATTTTAAAGGCTGGTATTTTCAACTGATAGATGAACTAGAAGTTGCAAGATGCTATTCTTTCATCAAGATTCTGTGTAAGACCTCAGAATAACAAAAAACCCAACCAACCAACCAACAAACCAACCCCCAAAATAAAACAAAAAAAAAAAAGACAAATGCATGCTACAAAGGAATTTTGCAGGTTGTGGAGTAGATGACAGCTGAGAGAAGCTAGTGCTTCAGCAGGAATGAAATGGCATTCAGGAACAAACTGCATTAAATTCTCTCTTCCCTGCTCTAACTTGTATGTCCTAACTCAACTCAGTGAAATTCTAATAGCACAAAGGGTAAATTATTGGTAATGTAAATAAACACTTATTTCTCCCCAAAAATAAGTTTTAATACATGGCCGCTGAAAGTAACCAGGGCTGTTCTTTTCCATGTACCTAAAAGTGAGAGACAATGTAAAATAAACTGACCTTCTGTTAGAGCTGAGAGCAAAAGCAATTTCTAACTGCATGGGTAAGCCTGGAGTGAAGCCAGTCTTACAGAGCAGAGAAGGGCAAAAGGGCAACACACGGACAAGTTTGTGTGCACTGACATAATTCTAAGGATGGCTAGTTGGAGTAAAAGATGTCAGTGGGACCGTGCTTATAAGCTGCAAACTCCCCCATCCCTCAAGGTGTTTACAAAGCTCAAGCACGAAAAGTCTCATGTGATGTTCTTTAAAAGGACGGCCTGAACTGCTGATGAAGGAAAGCTCCCGCAGAGACATCACCAACCACGAGCTCCCTTCTTCTTCTAGCCAAGCTCCCTCCAGTACGGCTTCTCTCCGCAACTAGCGGCGTCTCCGCCACCCCCAGCATCTTCCAGCAGAGCAATCCATACACTTCTGCCCGCAGCCCTGACGCGCCCCCGCAGCCCGGGGATGTCTCCCGTTCCGCGGGCGTGTGGCCGCAGGCCGCGGTCGGGCACGGCGAGCAGGCCGCCCGCCCGCCCGCCCGGCATTGTTTCTGCCC
>VXAY01002317.1:1006886-1089200 GCA_013399855.1 Oxyruncus cristatus
CCGCCGGGAGAGCGCGCGCCGCACCGCGCCGGGGCGGCCTCGAGCGGCACCGGCCCGATCCCCGCGCCCGGCAACCACCGGGACGGGCCGCGGAGACGCCGCTGCGGGCCCGGTGCGCCAACCGAGAGGCTCTGGTGAGGTCCTGAGGCAGCCGCGTCAGGCCGCCCGACCATTTGGCCAAGGGCTAAAGCAGCTCCGAGCCGGTTGATTCAGCCTTGGGGAAAGTCCCGTTAAAGGGGAACGGCCGTTCTCTTTACTGTGATCAGTGAGTTTGCAAAGCAGTGACTGAAGAGGCGAATGAGAGAGAGGACCTCATGGATGTCTTATCAGTATCTGAAGGGGCGGTGTCAAAAGGACCGGTCTAGGCTCTTCTTGGTGGTGCCGGGCAACGCGACGGGGCAACGGACAGAAACTGGTGCACAGGAAGTTCCACCTGAACAGGAGGAACAACTGCTTTACCGTGCGGGTGACAGCGTACTGGGACAGGTTGCCCGGAGGGGTTGTGGAGTCTCCCTCACTGTAGGTGAACTGTCTGAACACAATCCTGTGCCGTGGGCTTTGGGATAACCTGCTTGAGCAAGGCGGTTGGACCAGACGACCCACGGTGGTCCCTATGAACCTTACCCCTTCTCTGAATCCTGTGCTGTTGGAGTATAGTGTGTTTTCCCTCGTTTCTTCACTTCAGCCAAAGCAATTGAAGGAAAAATTCTTTGGGGTAATTGGAATAGAAGACAAGGGAGAGCAGAGTGCCATGCCCACAACTGCAGTTAATCTTATAATAGTGCCTTCTCTTCCCCTCACCACACTGTGTAAGCACCATCAATTTTCTAAAAAGTGAGGTGATTATATTTTTGCATAACCTGACTGAAATCACTTCTGCACTGTGCTTCAACTGTGAAGTGAGCAGGAATAGAGCTAAAATGGTTTAAATGTTTTAGGTACTTCTTTCATCAAAAAGGGACAGAATGTGTTACAAGATAAGCACCAGTACTGCAGTGTCAGTTATTAGTGGATGTTTCATTCATTACTCAGCCTTTTGCACTATTGAAACTTGGTTACAAAAAAATGCAACAGAGGCTTGAACAAAACCCCTTTCAGACAGAAAAAACAGCTCTTCTTCAGAGCTTTATTTTCCACTGGGCAGAGCCTTGAGACCTCTGCAGTCCTCATACATTCCAAAAAGAACATCTTCTTCTGCTTGTTGCTGTGTTAAAACGGGGTGGGGGGGAAAGGGAAGAAAAAAAAAAAAAAGCAAGGTGGAGGCAGAGTGAGAGGTAGTATGTATGTGCAGGAATTTGCAAAAGTGACTGCAGATTTTGAGCCCTTCATTCAACATCACAGGGGTACAGTGTGCGCTACAATCAGGTTATTCTAAGAACGCAGATCTGTTTCTACCTTCTTGCTCCTCTCAAATGAAGCAAAATTGAGGTTCTGTGCAAACATCTGGGAGCTCCTCTTTCAAAGGAGAGTCCAAATAACATGCATGATTCACAACTAAAAGCCAGACAGAGTGGTTAAGAAAAGCTAAATTTATATTAAATTATCATCAACCCCTAAAATACTGAACACAGCGGTTAAATAACTCCAGAAAGTCCAATGTCTCCAGTGAGTAACGTTAAAACCATTACATAGGAACACACAGAAATCACTGACGTTAGCTCAGGACAGACAGGAGAGAGGTTTGCTTTTTACATAGTAAATCAGTGCTCAAGAGATCATCCTCCAGTAGCCTTTCTACATTCTTTACATCCTAAGTGCAACGAGGGTCTTCTCTTCCCCAGAACAGGAAACCATGATGCAACCCCTAGACAGCATCTCACTGGGGCTGTCTCTAGGAAAAAGACACTAATTTCTGCCCACCTCACTGATAGAGGACAGGCTGTGCGACATCTTGTTGCTCCTTTTCACCATAATCATTTGAGGAAGGGAACAGAGAGCAGTGATGAATGGT
This sequence comes from Oxyruncus cristatus, assembly GCA_013399855.1. Taxonomy (NCBI): domain Eukaryota; kingdom Metazoa; phylum Chordata; class Aves; order Passeriformes; family Cotingidae; genus Oxyruncus; species Oxyruncus cristatus. The sequence continues at coordinate 1,008,838 of VXAY01002317.1, forward strand.
TGTTAGGCTGGAGTGTGCAGGGTCCCTCCTAAGAAGCAGCAGAGAATATAGACCAAGGTGGAGATCACAAGCACCATGAGTTGTTGAAAAGACTAACTGTGTTTTTCCTTTCCATTCCACACTTGTGACTTGGACAGCAATTATTTTAACAGGCTGACTGAACCTCAAGTGACAGGTGTGGGCAGATGTTTCCCTTCACCCCTGTCCTACCTCACAATTTTGGCGCATGCTCACTAAAGCTATTGGGGCAAAAAAACCCCCAAAACAACTCATTCCAAAACCCAAAGAAACCCTGCTCTCCTACAAGTCAGAGCCTTCCTTCTCAATCCCCTCACTCCCAACCCTGATGCCCCTGCATGGTTTCTTTTCAAATCGATTCTTCTGCCTACACTTGAGCCCTCTGGTGTTGTCCCTGCATAAGGCGGCTTGGAGGGGCAAGGTCCGTGTCAGTGATACACACTCCTCACTCAGTTCCCAGTCGAGTCAACACCTCAGTCCAAAAGTGCCTCTGCCCAACAAAATCAATGCTTCCCAGGCTGGAGTCAATCAAATAAATAATTAAATAAAAATCTAATTAAAAAAAAATAAAAATAAATCCCTCTGGGAATATGGAAGAATCCCACATTAACACAGGGAAATTTCCAAGCCTTAGCTCCAGTTCATTTTCCACAGGAATATACACCAGTCAGCCCAATGGTGTAGTTATGGACAGAGTTTCAAGCCACCTAGCCAGGCTGACGCCGCAAAATTCCCCGTTCTGCAAAGCCACCTCTGCTGTGAAAAGTAGAGCCAACCCACTGGCAACTGTTGTGTTTTTCAGGGGTAGCTGGCCTGTTAGTCTATAAACAAGGTTAGAGAACCATAGGATGATTTTCCTTTGTTTTTTTTTACCAGCTGGAAAAATATCGCACGGGAGATGCACCCTCCCCCTACCTCTAAACCATATCCCTAGTGTATGTTTTGCTCTCTTTACACCATGGGTGGGAATGTACTTGACCTCTTTCTAGGAGATAAAGAGGTTACAGAGTTTGCAGTGAGAAATTCTTCACTGGAAAGTTCTGCTTCCAAGTATCTGGCTTAATGCTTAATATTTTACCATGATGGTATCCATGTGACTTGAGGGGTTAATATAAATCTCATTTTTGAAGAAGTGTCAACAGACGTTTTCACTATCTTTTTTCCTTCTCAGCAAACAGATGACATGAGAATATGAAAAGGTGGTAATAGTCCTTGAGAGCATGCAAGGCTCAGCTCCAAATGCTGCTGGGCTGTAGCTGCAAGGGTAGGATGACATTCCCTAGAGGGTAAAGGCCTTGAAGGCCAGAGAACAACTAAAGCTCATGCAGCTGATGGGAAAAATTACTTGGCAAGGAGAGCTATTTAGTGTAACAGGAGAATTTAAAGTGCAATTCTATCTGATAAACAACTACTTAAAATGGCCCTTGCAGCTCCCTGATTATTGTCTCCCATTCTAGGTCAAATGGGCTCAGCCTAGTAATAAAGCTGTTCCTAACTATCAGCACTGAGCATTCCCCTGGGAAAGACAGCCTAGGAATTCTCTTGTCCCTTATTATGGTAGTCAAAGGTCCTAAAGGCCAAGATAATTGGGACCTTGCAGAATTGGGACTAGTAGGGACCCAGAAGATTTTCATTTTTAATGTATCAGTTACACTAAGTCAAGTAGAATTTAGGTCTTGCTGAGATCCATTTCCTCCCATTAGCTCTGTAGAGCTAAGAGAAATACCAACCTCTTCTTCCCTCAAGTTCAGCATTCAGTCTCCAGTACCCACAAGGAACAGTTCTGAAAGGGCCATTTGCCGATTCTCGTTTTTCCAGAGTACAAACATGTTTTAACAGGAAAGGGGAGAACGGGAGCAGTGTCCACTGCCAGCAACAGACACAGTGCTCCAATCTGAGCATTCCTTAAAGTTTTTAGAAGCAGATGAAAAAGCAGTGATGCTCTCACGAAGTGAGTCATGGCAACTGTGGTTACCCTCTTTATGCCTTTTAAAAGGTGATCTGATGCTGCGTCAGTGTCCTCTTGAGCCCCAAAGTATACCCCATCTATACCAAGACCTCTCTCAAGTCAGAGACCCTTCAACACCAAGCCTCAAAGAGTGCTGCTAGTGCTGGAATGACTAGGGGTACTTCTGTGACCAGGAGCCAGCAATGAGGCAGCTCTGCTCTCTTCATGGGCATTGACCGTGAGCTGGATGGCACAGGACTTGCAGGTTGCCAGGGAACACGGACTCTGAACCAGATTCAGGCCAGGGGAGTCACTGCAAAAGTCAACATGGCAGCTTCCAGGAAAAGGGAACATATAAATAAACCACAGACAGTGAAAATGAGTCAAAAGGGTCTCTGGGTTCCAACCCACCCATCCTCCCTCTCCAACCACAACAGCACAGCTGCCCAAGCTCCTTGCTGAAAGGCAGTCACAGTCTCAGGGCCCCTTGTGAGAGAGGCTGGTCTCTGTGCCTTCCTTGCCTAGCAGGCAGAGTCCTGTCTTTTTCGTGCAGAGCGGAGGGTAGGGAGGGTCAGAGCATTTCCAAAGTCACGTGCACTTTAGACCTCACTCTCCGTGGAGGGCTTGCGTTGGTGTTTCCAACCTGTGTCTGGGAGTGAGCCACGCCGTTCAGGAGTGGCTGCTGCTGTGTTCACGCTGCTGCATTCAGACTGTTCTTCCTGTAGCAGCTGCTCAGTTTCGGTGTCATCCAGTGAACCAGAACTAGCCTGGATAGAGACCGTGTCTGTCTTCATACAGACGTGGTCCCGCAGGATCCCTCCTCGAGAGCTCCGAATCTGCTTAAGGTCATCCCACTCAGAATCATCACTGGACAAAAGGCATATCCCCTCCACAATCTTGATCTTCTCCTTAGTGTAGCTGTGGTCAGGACCAGTCTAGGGAGCAGACAGATGAATGAAAAAAATACATCTACGTAAAAATAAGGCAAAGAGCAATGCAGAGCTGGAACGAAGACAGTGAAGCAGACAAAAAGCTGGACCTCAATGTAAACAGCCACTGGCTTTAACTCCCACAATGGCAGAACCCATTCTAACTTCCCCTTCAGTTCTTTACCACCTCCAGACGAATTCTTCCTGCAAGAGCTCTCATTCCAAATTCCATAAGACTTCAAATCATGGAAGAGGAATGAGGATGAGCTCGCTCTTCTAATTCAACTGTACATATTCCCTGACAGCAAAGAGTAAGAACACTGAACCTAAATAAAAAGGAAGAAAAAACCCCACCAAACAAAATGGGAAGCAGGAAGAGATAGAAAACCTCATAGTAAAAGTAGGCAGGGAATTAATTCTAGGTCTGCAATATATTTACATTTAAGTCATTCTAGATTTGCCTTTAAGGAAAGCACAGCTGGAATACCACTGTTGAGTTGGAGACTCATAGTGATACAGGGAAAGGAGATTATAGGGAAATAACAGAAATGATCAGAGGCTAAAGGGACCACACTGAGATTCAAGTAGTGAAATCTGCCTAACTTGGCTCACTGACAAATAAGGAGCATTAGAACATCTGATATATCCCTGAGAGGGAAGTAAAGAGGGTAGGGAAATATACATTTGGGTATATCTAGCAGCATCAGAATTAAGAGAAAAGTGGAAAGGATTTAGATTCCCAGATAAATAATCCTGGCTTATCCTTTGTATATAAGGCTAAAATGGCATGAAAGTTTGGGAAATCTATTGCATAGAAACTTTGAAAAAACCAAGTCAGGGAAAACTCTCCCCTGCATAAGTCTTGCTCTGATCCCTGCTAGAGGAACTAAGTGATCTAACAGATTATCATAAATAGTCCTACAGAAATTATCTTTTTCAAATCTCTTATATGAAGTATGAGTAGCCAAAGCCCAGACCAAAGAATCTGCCACAGAGAATTACTTATACTTTTTTGACAGACAGTAGAGCTGGTTTAAGGACATAAAGGCAGGAGGGGAAAAAAACCAAGAAAGGGCAATTAGTATGGGACAGCGCTTGAGCCACGCAACAGAGCTTGAGTGAGGGAGGCAGGATCAAACACACAGAGTAGTGATACCTGACATGAGGATGTGGACGGAAATCAGAAGAGGGAAGATGAGAAGCTATCTGAGTGATAAGAAAGCTTCTGAGGAAAAAAGAGAGGAGAAACTAAGTGCTGCAAGATATCATATTAAACCCTCTCCATGCAGTGGCCAGAAGTGTGGACCTCTAAAGGCCTTGAAAATGCTCTATCTAATGAGGGCATCGGTTTTTAATCTATCCCACCCCTTTCAGGCAGTGCACAGCCAGGAGCCACATTCTTGTTACCAACTGGCTGCCTGGTTCCCCTGGTGACTGTCCAAAGCAACTTCGGTGCAACAGTCACTAACTGAGACCTGTATCCAAGGAAGACAATTACAATCTACTCATGTACTTTGAGAGCCAGCAATCAGTGCACATGAAATACAAGACACTGTAGGAGTGGGAAAGAAGCAGAGAACTAAAAACAGGTCAAATTCGCTACAGCTCACTGGGGAAGAAGTGCTGCTGGCTGATCTCCATAGCAGTCTCAACAATTCATTGAAGCTCTTCTATGTCCTAGAAGTAAATACTGACAAGTTGCAATGTTTTCACATACTGAGGCCTGTTATACTCAACAGCAGCTTGAGCTGGGCTCTCATGTCCTTAGTAGCAGTTCTTACCTCTTTCTTATAGCACAACTGGTTGTACATGGTTGGTTTGGGAATCGATTCAATCTTCACCTCCTGGGTAGACGTCCGATATGAGGGATTACTATAGGTTAGGTTCCCCACGCCAGGGTCCGTGAACTTGGACTTATTATGCCTAGAGGGAGAAAGCAGTCAGAAAAGACACAGGGCCCTACTGCCATAGTCCAAAGTTTCTGAGTGCTCAGCAAGTGGAATGCTCCAGTAATCTTCACTTCCCTCAAAGAGGAAATGCTGGCTTCACCTGGCTCTTCAGCTGCTAGTCCATTTACTAGCTACAAGTACATCAAGGCACTGCCATGTAACCACAAAAGCTATACTGGGAGGAACTGGTGAAGTTATCTGGCAGAAAGCACATGAACTCATACATCTATTGCGATATGAATTATCTCCCATCCCTGTCCGTAAGTCATAAGGTCTCTGCAGAAAATAAGGCTTCAGATAATAGAACTGTATTCCAACATTTCAGAGGCACAGGACTCAAACCTTGCAAATAAAATCATCAAGCACTGCTTCCAATGGAGAACAAAAGGATTGTAAGTTACAATAAAGAAAGATTAAGTCCTTTCAGGAGCTTTCTTCTCCTACAACCCCAGAGTTTCCTATTGGCCAGGAGAGGGGGAAAAAAGATCACTTACCTATATATTATTAAAGCAGCAATAAGCAGCAAAATAAACAAGATGCTGAGAAGACCTCCAATAATGTAGCTGACGTGCAGTCCTTCTCCTGAAAGTGAACACCAAGGGTAATTTATGCAGTCAACTTCCACAGGATAATACTGACCTTGGTGTAATGCCTAATGTGGGGGGTTTACCCATACAGAAGTATGTAAAGCAAAATATCATCAAGGTTTACCAGAGGATTTTGTTTGGCTTCATATGAAACCAAACGTATTACAACCCTTCCTCCCACTCAGGCCTCAGCAAACCAAGGAGCATCGAGATCTCTCTAACAGGGTTGGAAAAGGAAGAGTTAGACCCCCTTGCTGACAGGTTACTCCTGCAGTGGGAAACAATTACCCTAGTCAACCATCTTCAATTCAACACAAAGGGAACAGTGAAGAAGAATATCATTAATGGGAAGAACCCAATGGATGAGGTCTGGGATGAAAGAAAACAGAACTATTATTCAGATCAAAGTGTCATTTGGAAAACTCCCCAGAAAGGCTAATAAATGCCTATGACTGATGTTCATCCTTAGATGTACTTTACTCTGCTCAGTGGGCATCTGAGTAATTTGAGCCTGAGTTTCAGAAATTTGGATTTCAGACAACATGGACTGAATACCCTGGGCACATCTGGAGGAACAACCCTGGTGGAGAGGAGTTAAAGAAAGGAACTCACCCATGGTTGCCAAGACTGCCTCGTTGGCATGCGTACACAAGCCTTGCCTAGCATCTTTGTCAGAGCAGCTGAATGACAGAAGGACAAACAGTTACTGCAAGTAGAATCAACAGTATTAAAGGTATCAAAACACAGGATGGAATGGGCTAGCACTGATATCCCTTCAATTTCCAGTTCAACAACAGAGGTCTTCCTTTCTCTTCTTCAGTATTCTTCTGTATCCAGAGAAGAGAGGACCATATACACATGTATACAGGGGTGTGTAAATGTATGTATCAATCATCAGTCTGCAATATCCTTATTTTTAAGTCATTCTAGATTCACCTCTCAGGTACACAGGTGTACACGTGTAGGTATCAGAAAACAAATTTCAGCATCTGTGCTGAAGCAAAACTCCAAACATCTCAGAGTCAGCACTAAGACATTTCTATCCAATAAATCACACTCAGCAAAGTGGAAGTTTTGTCTTGTAAATAACTCAGCCATATAATATAGAACATAATTTTTTTCTGAGCTGTATAAATAGCAGTCTATAGGGAATTAGCAGAAAAAAAGTCTCCTAACTATCTGCATTGTAACTGTAAATATTAGAACTGCCAAGTTTCCATTCTACCCCAAGCAAGCTATCCCATTGTAGCCAGGGCAGAAGCATTCCTCAGATGTCTGGGGTAGGTCTGAAACATGTCAGTGAATTAAAGCAACACTCCCCTGTCCTCCTCTCAGAAAAGAGTTCTCAAAATTAGGAGTTCAAAAATCAATCAAATGAATGACACATGGTCTAAGGAGGATTTTAACACTTGAGCACAGTCAGCCTAGACACAATTTCAACAGAACAGACAGATTCTGCATCTCTTTCTTGCCAGCTCAACAGCGTTCTGCACTCTTTGTCATAATGTTCCCCCGTTAAGAACATGAAATCTGGAGCTGGAATAGCCTCTTGGCTAGGGATAGGCACATTTGGATGATGACAACCAGTGGGGGCTTGCGTGTGGCACCTTGCAAAAGCTGTGACTTTCACACCCCAATTCCAAGAGAATAAGAGCACTTACTTTCCTTCAGCTGCTTCCAGAGATGTGAGAGGTTTGGTTGTTGAGGTATCTACTCTGCCGGGTGGTGTTTGACTTCTCTCCCTTACACTGGTTGGTTCAGGACCATGGGGCACCAAACCAGGAACTAGAAAAACAGAGAAGAATAAGCAGGACCCCAACACTACGGGACAGACAAACAAGTCTGATTGGCCATTTCTGAAACGCTATAAATTATATGAGCAGTTTTCCCATCTCAAACACAGTCCGTCAGCAGAAGAAGGCTCTATGGCTCACGACCACCCACCTCATTTCCAGTATACAACTCTGCATAAGATTTATACACTGGAGAGCCTCAGCTGCTTTGGTTGCCACTGCATAAGCAGTAGTAGTGGCTCACTCATGGAAGCTACTACCCAAAGGACACCCAGTAAACTCACTAGTAGAACAGGGCCGCCCATCTGGTTCATCCGGACACGCGCAGATAAAGTCAGAAGCCCTGGCAAAGCAGAGGTGAGTGCAGCCTCCATTGTTCACTCCACAAGCATTAGTACCTGGAAGGAACAAACAATTTTCTAAATATGTTGCACGTGACCAGGTAGGAGATCAGGGCAACCACCTTTTTTCTTGCTCAGCCAGAGATAACTTCAAAGAAACCCAGCAAGTTACTGTTTTTGGCACATGCCCTTCGTCTGACTGCTAACAAAGTGATGACAACAGCCAGATACTGATAGGATTAGAGCAGTCTTGAAAAAAAGGCACTGGAAATCCTTAGAAAGAAGACCAAACAACATAGTTGCACAGATGAAAAAATAAAAAGCTCACATTCTTCTGTTTTAACACAATGTCAGGTGAACATTTGCTAATCAAAGCTCTAACAGAACACCATTTAGATGTACTTGACTGAAAAGTCAGAGGTAGACAAGGAATATGCTGAGGGAAGATGTATTAAAAGTTTGAGTATAAGAAAGGATGTGTGACATCCTCACTTGACATTTGTAGTAGCACAGTGGTTTCAGAGTTCCTTTTGTCTACAGTTAGCATTTGCCTGAATCAAGGTCCTCTTATTTACCTGTCTGCCTCTGAGGGGAAACCACAATGATATCCATCAATCCCTCAACATTGGCCAGGACTGTCTCTTTGTTCCGCCCAGAGTATTTGTCCACTCTCTGGATAGATTTCGTCTGCCAGTCAGTCCAGTAAATCCATCTATCCTGCTGCTCAGGGAGACAGCAAAGAAAATCACAGCCATTAACCTCAAGCAATGTAGACACAAGATACCTATAAAAAACATATCCCAGTGGCAGAAGGTCCAAAACAAAGGCCTTTTCAAACCCTTACCCTCTTATCATAAAGAAGATTACTATCTACACCCCACAGGAGTTCAGACAAACTTCCTTTGTTAGATCCAGAGAAGATTTAAGTATTATCCCCTCAGCCATTTTGGTTTCCCCAGGCTCTAACACTTCCCTGGCCCCAAACTCCACTCTCCAAACTCATCAACACACTATGGAAAACAGTGGCAGTGGGAAAATCATCTCACCTGTGTCAGAGCAAAAGGATGTGACACCTGGCTCACCAACACCTGCCGTAGCTTCCCGTTGAGATCACAACTCTCTATGCGATCAAGGTGTGCATCCACCCAGTATATCCTGAAGGAACAGGGAAAGAGATGAGCATCCATCTATACAACCCCTCTTCACTTTCTAGTCATTCACTAGCCAAGGTCATGGAGTCATTAAATGGATCAGAAAAAAAAAAACCAACCAAACAAAAAACAAACCACTCCTAAAGCAAACCCAAACGCACAGTGCCACTCCAATAAACAAAGTTAAGAGGGCTAAAAAATTTATTACATCCCTTAACCCTATGCAAGTGTAAGAAAATCTTTCACTGACCTCCTGGTGTCATAATCCAAAGTCAATCCGTTGGGCCATCCTAGGTCAGTGTTAATCAGGATTTTTCGTTCAGAGCCATCCAAGTTTGCCCGTTCAATTTTAGCAATGTGACCCCAATCTGTCCAGAAGAGGTACCTGAGAAGACAAAAGGAAGAAAAGATCATTTCATTTAGCCTAATGAAAGTTTTAGTTATGAATGAAACAGCCAGATTCTTCGGTTCAAGAAAGATAATATGATCTGTAGCTGAGTTCTTACAGCTATCTACCAACCTTCAAATTCACTATCTGCCTGACTACATGTCACTTGGAGTCAGCCCCTTGCTGATACCTGCAGGTTCACATGGCACATCTCTTCTTCCTCCCACAACCTCCTCTTCCAATCTGCCTCTGTACAGCCCTTCTCTCTGCCCCACCAATAACCCCATACCTACCCCTTCTTGGGAAAGACAGCAATGGCTCGGGGCTCATCGAGGCTGTTATTGATCAGCACTTTCCTGGAACTTCCATCCAGTCTAGCTACTTCAATGGTATTGCGTCCTGTGTCTGTCCAGTAGAGGTTCCTGGCAACCCAGTCCACTGCCAGGCCATCTGTAGTCTTCAAACCCTGACCAATAACAGTTTCCATGTTGCTGCCATTCAGATCAGCCCGTCTGGATAGAAACCAATGATAAATGGCAGTGAGGAATGGGTAGCTCCTGGAAAACCTTCACACCTCCATATGTTATCACCATCAACCACAGGGCCACTCCATACTCTACCTCCCTAATACCTTTTTCCCCATAGTCTCCATTAGGTTAAACACACCTTCAGCATTTAGTTCAATGATATACATGATACTGTTAACCAAAGAGAAGGTGTAAGTAGTGGTTTAGTGCCAGCATCTCAGTCTACCCAGTTTACTGGCACACTCACTGCATGGCTCACTGTGGCACAATCAGCACAAGTTGCTGGGTAACCTGGGCACCGGCCAAGCAGATGACTTGTACCTACCTGATAACATCAAGAAATACATCTGTGTAGTAAATCTTGCCATCCACACTATCATAGTCCAGAGAAATGACATTGTTGAGCTCAGGGACAGGTATGTGCACATCTGTGTGGTCACTGGTGTCCAGCGAGATACGACGGATGGAAGCACGGCTAGAGAAAAGTAGGTACGTCTCTGGAGAAGAGTCACATGTCTGCTCATCTCTCTTCAGCTGGATACCAGTAGGGCAGGCACAGGAGAAACCAGTGGGATGAGGCAAGCAAAGGTGGGAGCAGCCACCATTACGAACTCCACATTTATTGAAGCCTTTAGAAACAGGGAAAGCACAGTTTAAGGATCCCACAGACCAAAGCTTTATATTAAAGGCTACATACAAGCACAACTTGCTAGTAGCTGAGTTCATCCTTACCATCCCAGCCCTGCTGGGAATCTACACCCCTTCATACAGAGACACTCTCCCTTCCTCTCCAAGATTCATGGCGGGTATGGGCATGGTTGGCAAGGAGAATAGGAAGGCCCAGAAGAAGAGGAATCATTAGATGCAAAATCTTGACCTGCATTCCTTGCAAATCATAGTTTTCCCATGGAAAAAGGAATAGCCAAATGCCCACAGATTCATGCAACCACAGCTTAGCTTTATTACTGCTATAAATGGTAATGCTGACAGAAAGATCCAACCCTGTGGGGAAGCAGTGTGACAATGCACCAGAGGCCAGGCTGACAAAGAGGCTTCTGTTTCAACTTAGCTGCACACAGTGGCAAGTAAACAAAGGCATCAGAGAAGCCTGCTGAAAGTGCCTGACGTATTAGGGTCATTTTTTTTTAATTGTAAAAAACCCAGCATACTACTTTACCAGGAGGGAATAAGCTCAGAAGATAGGTGCAGGGAATGGGAAGAAGACAACGGGGATATGATGGCTAGACTTTTGGTCAGCTTTAAGTAATATTGCAAAGTTACACTGTAAAGAGTGATGTTCTGCTGTTAGTAACCACAGAAAAAACAGCACAGTTTTCTGTAGAAGTACACTGGGGAAATTCTACCAAAACAAAGCCACAGGACAAAGCAACAACTTCCACTGAAGAACAAGGAGGCAAGATGGGGCTGTATAGGATCCCCAAAGAGTAACAAAGAATTGACTCTGTTACAGAAGAGTTGGAGAGCGTGATATATATTAACAGCAACTAAAGCTGCAGAGATTTTGCAAAGCAAAGTGGTAGGCAGGAGGATGAAGCCTGCAATGATTGGGAAAAAATACTAGAACTAAGATTTCAGCAACCAGTTTAAGAGGAATTAGTGTCTTTTGGAGTTATAAAAGGGAAATTGTTCAATGCCAGTAGACTCTGGTGCAGCCTAATAGGGCATGACCCATTCAGTTCTCCTAAGAAAGTGGCTCCGCTGTGTGTGAGAATGAGGTTGTCAGCGCAATCCAGTGAAGGAAATGGGATGAGTGGTGTCAAAAGGCATGCAGCAGTAAACAAAGACTAGATCTTTAGGGTTGGGTAAACAGGGAAAAGTGCAAAAATAATTAAAGAGGGAAGAAGAGAAGCTGATTTTTGAGAAGTTACTCTATCACTCATGCTTTACATCAAAGGACTTTTTTCAGTGACAGCTCTGAAGGACTGCCCTAGTCACCACAGACACCCAGTGATTTAGGGGCAGCCTAGGAACTCACCCAGAGGCCGCGCCCTATCAACCGCTTGAATGTCCATGAGGCCAGGCAGGTTTGCCCTCACCAAGATGACATTGGCACCAGTGTCCTTGTCAGCCCTGTGAATGCTGCGAGTTTGCCAGTCAGTCCAGTAGATGTAAGAGTCCAGCAAAGTGAGGCCATAGGGATGTTGCACTGGAGACAGCAGGGTGCGGCGGTTTGCACCGTTGAGATCTGCAGCCTCGATCCGCTAAAGGAAGAAATAAAACATCAGCCCCATACTAAAAGCACTGCTCCTCTTGCTAGCACTTACTATATCAAGAGGGAAACAGAATCTAAGCGAGTGATGTTATTCAGGTTCACCCTCTCCCCATTGCCCAAGCTCTCACAAAAGCTTACATTCCCCTTGCTCTTTTGATAGCTCATTTGAAGCTCAAGAGCTTCAAAAAAGCCCCCAGGCTACTGAAGACCCAAAGACAAATAATGCTGAAGAACAGAATCAAACCTCAGTGTGTGCATCGGCCCAGAGCAGTTGGGATCCAGCCTTATCCACTGCCAGTCCATTAGGCCAGCCCAGGTTGTTGCTAATCAACACCACACGTCCAGAGCCATCCATCCCAGAACGTTCCAGCTTGGCATTCTCACCCCAGTCCGTCCAGTACATATACCTGGGGAAAAGTCAGCAAGTATTATGGAAAAGTAGATCAGAAGTCCTGTGTTAACCCCAAGATAATCTCTTGACAACACTAACCCCATCTCATGGTATAAAGCTATTGCCCGAGGGCTGTCCAGGTTCTGCCAGACCAAGACTTTCCTCATGGAGCCATCAAGGTTGCCTACTTCAATCCGGTTAGTTCCTGTATCTGTCCAATATATCTTCCTGCCAAGAGCATCCACAGCCAGCCCATCTGTAGTCAACAGACCTGAGAAAATAGAAAGACCTATTGGTCACAGCTTATTGTCCCAGCTTAGTCAGGAACTTCAGGTATTCCTCTCGTCCATCTCATCAGGCAGTTGCTTCAGGCTTTGCTTGCCTTTCCACCAAAAATTTATTCTACTAGGGTATCAGAGAATTACTCTTCATGGAGCATGGAGGCAAGAGGTTCTCAGACCAAAATTTCTCTCACCTGTAGTGATGATGTCCTCAAATTGTGAACCATCAAGGGCAGCCCGACTGATTTTCCGTAGTGTGCTGTCTGACCAGTAAACCTTCCCTGCATGGAAAAAGAAAAAGAAACTTGAAAGAGCCCAGAACCAAACAAATCCCAACAACCAAACAGCAAAATCCTTAAAAAACTGATTCAGGTCTCTGACAACCAGCTACACCATTCAAAATGGATCTGACTGCAAAGGAGTAACAACAGAAAAAGATTATTAAGCTAAAGCAATAGAACAGTATAAATTATCTTGTTCCAGTTCTCTCTCAAATATGTAGGAGTACTGACGCTCTGACCTTCACACAAGGACAGAACACATAACACTTTACCAGCTAGTAGCAGAGTCCCACATCTGGTTTCTCAAAATGTCCCAGAGGACACCAATCAGATCACCTACCTTACCGTGCAACAATGTGTTTACATCGAGCACAGCATCAGATTTTCACTATACATGAACTGCCACACTCTCAGCTCTATTGCTGTTCAAGGTCTCAGCAGGAGAAAGGCTTTCTTAAATCCGAAACACAGAACCACCTCATTCAATACAGCAGGCAGCATTTTTCCATGGTTTTGGAGTTCTCTGTTTTCCTATAAGGATGTTCCTTTCCCTATTGGAAAGCAATTATTTGCACCACCTACTAGAAAAAAAAACAAACCTACCTAAATCCACAAGCTATAGTAAGATCTATGTCTGGGTCTTTATTCAGACATTTAGATATGAAATCACTTGTTGCCTTTCAAACACAGTCAGACACAGTAAGAAGTTCAGACCTTCACGAGGATCCACTCCAATAGCAATGGTGTTCTTCATGGTGACATTGACTGAGACAACAACATCTGCAAAGTAGGGGATATCCAGAGAGACCATCCGGATGTCAGTCCTTCTGGCAAAGATCAGAAAGCTGGTCATTCCTGTGGAGTTGAAAATGAACAGATATCAGCAAGGAACAAGTTCATTCAACTGTATTTATCGAATTCTGGAGGTTATATCCACTTCAGTGGAAAAGGGAGAGTGTCTCAGACAGATCTTGGCTTATGGACAGTCTGTGTACAGAAGTTTTACTGAGCGTCATTTAATGCTTCTTTACATCCAAGTTGAAAAGCAGTGCAGTCATATAAGAGTTACTACTAATCTGTGTGGGAAATGGGAATAAGAAGTCATTTTTTTTCCCACTAAAAAGAAAAAAGTGCCTTCCACAAAAAGAGTCCTCCAAAAGCGGATCGATGGGAGGAGTGTGATCAGACCCATTAAAGAACATAGCACCTTGTAATTGAAGAATTTACCTTAAGATTAGGGCAAAAGTATGGGGGAAAATGTGGCATCTGGTTTAGTCACCCAGCATAATTTCAAGAAAAATTTCTTCTTCAGCAGTCCAGTAACCAGTAAGTTTCTCCACAGTAACTCCCACTCAAACTGAAGGTACAGGCACCAAATAGGTTTTTCAAGGTGTAAAGCAGACAAACACATAAAAGTGAACTTGGTTCTCTAACAAGGTAGAGGCAAAATGTAGCTGTGATACAAAACTGCAATGAGGATCCTACAGACAGGACTCACCAGGGGAGCAGGTCTTGCCATCAGATTGCAGGTTGATCCCTGTAGGGCAGGTACAGCTATAACCTTTTGGAAATGGTGCCAAAAGGCACAGGTGACTGCAGCCTCCATTGCTAACTTCACAAGCTGTATGTACTATAGAAAAGAGGATAAGAAATCCATGAGCCAGTGGCACTCACATAAAAAAGGGATGCAACAGCTATAGAAATGCATTCTAGAATGCCCTTAAACACCAAGTTGAGAGTTAACTCTCATGCTTTCATATTCCATACAGACACTTTAGACAATGAGGGGCCACAGATCAGCTTCTTGCAGAAGAGAAAAGTGCCACACAGCAGAGCCTGAGCAAGCTCTCAGCTCAGTGTGGCTTGGGGTGAGCTCTGTACCTTGTGGCCTATGCCGATGGAAAACATGAATATCCATAAGATTCTCCAGATTGTCCTGCAGCGTTTTGCGAGACTGCCCAGTCTGTCTATCTGCGCTCTGGATGCTTTTGGCCTGCCAGTCTGTCCAGTAGATTCTCTCGCCATAAAGAGTAAGTCCAAAGGGGTGAGGCAGATTGCTCCCAATCAGCACCTGGTCAGAGTGTCCCCAGGCCCCCCCAAAAAAATATTACTAAGAAGTCACTAAGGAGAAGAGGCTTCCCTTGCCCCCTTTCAACATCATAACATACAGTCACAGCAAAAGGAGAGCAATGAGGCAATGTTAGCGCTCAAAAGGAGCTTCCACCACACACAGTGTGCAATTGAAAGGGAGCTCTTCTCTCCCAGCGACAGCAGCTGTGTGCTTTGATTTGTAAATTTCCCTTTCAACTGGAAAAAGAGGCAAGGGCCATCAGCACTCTGTGCTCTAGGACTTACACCTCAGGCTCCCAGACTTCTTTATCAAAGATGGCTTCCTTACCTTCCTGTTGCTTCCATCCAGACTGGCATACTCAATGGTCTTCATGCCGGCATCTGCCCAGTACAAGCGCTGTGACTCATAGTCAATGGCCAAGCCATTAGGCCATGTCAGGTTAGAGGAAATGATCACCAAGCGGTTTGAGGCATCCATACCAGCACATTCAATTTTTGGGTTGGCTCCCCAGTCAGTCCAGTACATGAACCTGAAAAGAAGCCCAGAGAAGAGTGAATGCCCACACTTTTTCACTGCCTCTACAGCCGGGCAGTGTTACAGAGAAGCAAGAGAGCCTCGTGCCTTCAGGCCCTAGCAGGAAAAAGCATTAGACTAATATTGTACTCATGTCCAGCCTTGGGTTCTTGTAATGTACCTAAGATCATACCCAAATTTATATACCTTCTACTGCCCATGGGCTGGTCTAATTATAACATGTAGGAAAAGGTTCAAGAAAATAGGTCAATTATTTACCAGTCTCCACCATTGGCCCTTTACACTCCTGGTGCGTTTGTCTTCCAGTAATCCACTCAAGGAAAGAATAGCACACTTCCATTGAAGACTTCAACACTTCAAAAGCAAAGGCTGGCAAGCTTTATCCTATCCATCCTATCCCCACCTCCACAAGGTCTGAGGATATCCTTCTGACTAAAACTCTAATTGATAAGCAGAGAGCTTGAATACAAATTCAACATACATGGGCCTCATTCTCAACAGTTTTTGTACCGCATTTTTAGTTATTATATCCCCAGGATAAACTAATGAAAACACCAACCAGCTCCTACAAGCTCTACATCACAAGAGGCAATCACCCCTGCTTATCTTGTTCCATTAGTATCTAAATTCAGGTCTCTAGTTTCAGTCTTTGTCAGGTTGTAGAACAATGGCACCAGTGAGAAAACCAATTGTACAAAACCAAAGAACCTGAACATCTTCAGACATGCAAGAATCGCTGTGTCATCCCAGAAGAAAGAATCTCTCACCCTCCAACAGGGTCCACCACAATATCTCTAGGTCTGTCTAGGTTTTCCCAGATCAGAACTGTTCTCATGGTCCCATCTGTGTTGGAGACTTCTATCCGATCTGTTCCTACAAAAATCAAGAGAGAAAATGACAAAGAGATCAAAGACTTCTGGAATTGCAAGAGCTAAGGCAAAAAAAAAATTCCATAGAACAGTGCATTCTTTCTCTCCCATCCATCTCTGTTCACAGCCAGAAGATAGGTAAGAAATGGGGCTCAAAGTGTCACTTTGCATTCTCTCAAGTCACCTCTGTAGCTGTTACTGATGTGGAGTTCTGTATGAATATAAACCAGCTCTTTCCTAAGCCCCTAAGGTATCTACACAGGCATGAGAGAACAGCTAGAAAAGAATAATCTTCCTTACGTCTCTCTAAACTGTGACTTTCCAGCAAGGGAACATTCTCCAAATACTACCTGCTGCAGCCCAAGATACACTGTTGGAAGGTACATAAACACACACAAGCACAAGCTCAGCAGCAAGATAACAGTGATGCTTGACTTCTACTATAAATCTTTCTACAGAATTAGTACTTGGGGTACTGCAAAGAGAAATAAATTAAGGGTTTCACCTCAATTCACACTTTGTCAAAAGCACGAGATGAAACATGAGATTTTTTGCTACACAGAAACAGATAAATTTGCAATGAGACACAGAACTACCCAGCTGATTTTCAGTTTTCTTGACTAATAAGGAAGACAGAAGTCTAGGTAAAGCAAAGGACCCCAGTACCTGCATCAGTCCAGTATAGCTTGTTGGTGACCCAGTCAATTGCCAGTCCAGCTGGACTTTCCAGGCTAGTGTCCACCACAACCTAAATAAAAACAAAAAGAAAAGATCCTAAGTGAAATTAGACCTTAGGGAAAAACCACTTGCCCAATGCACTACCCACTCACAATGTTAACTTTCAAAAGGCAAAAGCCCAAGCAGAGCAAAGCCATACAAGAGAGAGCATTAAGGACTTAGAAGTACAAATAAGGCTTACATTTGGAGAAACATCTATTTTTCATGCCTGTTCAAACTGCAAATCCAAACGTTGAACTCTGTTCCCCTCATTTATAGTAACATTAGCCTCAGGGCACGTGCAAAAAGCTTCCCAAGGAGCATGACTTTTGTTCCAAATGTAGAACATAACACAGGATTTAATACCTCAGATTTTTAGGGCTACAACAAAGGAATTGACTGCAGCTCACAAACCACCATGCTTCATGTCCCCATACAAGCAGGGAAGTACACTAAACTTGTGTTTGAAGTGTCTAGTGATCTCAGGGCTCTTCTGAGTCAGAACTAGGCAAACTACAAAAAATCCACCATGAACTGCAGCGCCCTGAAAGGCCAGAGTATCCCAGCAGCTTCAAATCTGATGCTCAAGCAGTCTCCTGGATAGACGACCGCCACACATAGCTAACACTGTACCTCCTGGTTTGATCCATCCCATTTTGCTCGGCTGATTGAGTCAGTGCTAACGTCTGTCCAGTACACATAGTCATCCTTTGAGTCCCAGTCTAGAGCCACAGCACTGCGAACATCAGCAAGGGGGATGACATCATCTGACAGGTCATCGGTGTCAAAGCTGATCCGACGGATGTCCATCCTTCGGGCAAAAAGCAGGAACTTGTCAAGACCTGATCAAAGGTCGAAAGGTCTTCTTTTAATTTCTCTAAGTTCAACAACACAGTGATAGACAGACAATTCCCTGATATATCCACAACCTTAACCACCTATATAATTTCTCATTGGCAAGTCTTTGGTCCTTTTTTTCAAACTGGAAGCAAAATATCACTGGAAGAGGATGGGTGGGGTGGATGGGCAAGGGGGAACAGAGTAGTTGTGAGCATTCTACTGGGAGGTAACCTGTGCTGAGGGAACAAAGCCATATTCTTCAAAGAATGGCACAGATCTCCCTCCAAATGAAACAGCTATTTAGAAAATAGCTCTTGAGAATCTGGGAGATCTTTCTCTTGGTTGCAAACTAAGAGAAACTGCGCCAATGAAGAGGACTGAATTTTTTCTCCATTAGTGACACAGCTCTTACAGGAGCTTCAGGGAGACAATCAGCTCTGTCAGGCAGCACGGTGTCAATAGCAGCCCTGAAATAAGGACCCAAAGATGGAGTTTCTCTGTATCCCCACCCATAAAGCCTAGTGAGGGCAATGAGAATGCACAACAGGGGACCGCATCAAAAAGGTGAAGCAGCCTGTGGTGGGACCTTAATACTTCTAACTCAGTCTACTCAGCCGCATCTCCTTGGAAGCAAGTGCTGCTGAGGCTTACTCCCACTGCCAACCCTCTGCCACCCACTGAACATCTGAGCATGCAGACTGTGGTCCCACCTCACTTACTCTGGGCACAGGCATGGCTGCTGGTCTTGCGAAAGCCCGTGGGGCAGGCACAGGTGTAATCCCTGCTGCTCGGCAGGCAGAGGTGAGTACAGCCCCCGTTGTTGTCCCCACAACGGTTTCTCCCTGCTCAAGTAGCCAAACAAGAAAACAACCACGCATAAAACAAAGAATAACAAAAAGGGGGAAAACATCAGCTGAGGTGTCAAAACCCGCAAGGATATGGTAACTCATCTACCCAGAAGTTAACTGACAATATGGAAACGTATGACAGAGCTCAAGTACCGCTTGGACAATGCTCTCAGACATATGGTGTGACTCTCAGGGATGTCCTGTGCAGGGCTAAGAGTTGTACTCGATCCTTGTGGGGCCCTTCCAACTCAGCATATTCTGTGTTTCTAGACAAACTGAAGCACTAACTCCATGTTTACGGCTCAATTTTAAAATAAATTTAAATAAATCCACTTCTAGAGCAAATTACAGCAATTGAAGAAGAATAAGGGAGGTGTCCGTCATTACTGTGACCACTTATGAGCTTTTGCCCCCTTCCAAAAGAACTCTTGCATAAAAAAGCCCCAGGTATTTCCTACTGAAAAGCCTCCATCCCTGGTGTCAGCAGGGGGAGCTGCGGTAACACCCAACTCCGACGTACCGGGGCTGAGCGATCTCGGCAGAAGGGCTGGCAGAGCCAGTTCTGCAACAGCCCTGGGCACAGACAGGGATGTGCCGACACACATGTGGCGAGTTCAGCCTCGCCATCTCCCGTTTTTACAGGGTGATGGGTGCCTGCAGGTCTTCTAGTGGCTCAACTGGGTCTCTACCCTCACTGCAGTTACCTGCTGGCTGACGCTGAGGATGAAGTGTGTGGATGTCCATAGGGAAGTGGAGCTTGTTGCGGATGATCTCCTGGTTCTTGCCTGTGAATTTGTTGGCACTGTTGATGCTCTTGGTGTGCCAGTCTGTCCAGTACAGACTGTCCTCAAACACAGTGATAGCAAATGGGTGCGGGAGCCCTGTAAAAGACATCCAGTACAGGGATATAATCAGGTCTAACACGACTCAGGCTAGCAGGGAGACAAGGGAAAGCTCTTTCCACTGCCCCTTAGGCTTTTGAACGCTGCCAGGTTGGGGTATCCACAGCCTCCCTGGGCAACCTGTTCCAGTGTCTAACCACCTTCACAGTAAAAAATATCTTCCTAATACCTAACCTAAATTTACCCTCTTTCAATTTGTATCCATTACTCCTTGTCCTATCACTACAGTTCCTGATAAAGTCTCCCTCTCCGGCTTCCCAGTAAGCCCCCTTCAGGTACTGGAAGATTGCTCATGCAACTTTCTCTTCTCCAGGCTGAACAGCCCCAACTTCCTCACCCTGCCTTCGCAGGGTAGGTGCTCCAATCCTCTTATCAACTTTGTGGTCCTCCTCTGGACTTGCCCCAACAGTTCCATGTCCTTCCTATGTTGGGGACACCAGAACTTACGCAGCACTCCAGGTGCTCACAAGATGGCAAGAATCACCTCCTTCAACCTGTTGGCCATGCTCCTTTTGATGAGGCCACTGATGACTGGGTAGCAAACCCTATCCCTCAGTGGTGGCAGAATTCATTCCACAGTGGAAGAACAGGAGACAAGCACAGAAGCAGGAGCCAGTGTCTCTGAAACTCAGAGTAGCACTGTGCTACTCTGCAGAGACCACTCCCCATACATAGCCCTGCTACTCACCTTGGCTAATAACAGCCTTCCTGTTCCGCCCATCGAGGTCAGCCCTTTCGATGACATGATGTTTGGCATCCACCCAGTACATTCGATGTCCTGCATAGTCAATGGTCAGTCCATTGGGCCAGAAGAGGTGTGTATCAGCAATGATGCGACGGTTAGAGCCATCCATGTTGGAATACTCAATACGAGGAGTGTTGCCCCAGTCAGTCCAGTAGATAGTACTGGAGGAGGCAGGGAGAGACAGGCTAGAAAACTCATGGCCCACATACTGCATCCAGCATCACTCGCTATCAGGGCAAAACAATCTGTCCTGTGACCTTGAGCATGACACTGGGTAACAGCCATGGGTGAAGTGACAGCCAGCAAAGTAAAACCCAGCACTCTGAAGCTGGTGAAAGCTGAAGGACCCAGCACAGGATTAAGGCTCTGAAGGCTCCCAGCATTGCCAAGTTCCCCAAACTCACAGTACCAAATGAAGGCTTGAGTCCAGAGGCAACCTTTGTGACCAAGAATAGGGTTTTCAATGCTCACTTGGAAACACGTGCACAGAGGGCTCACTGGGGTCCTACATTTTCACTTACCCCTCCATAGGATGTAGGGCAATTGCTCGCGGCTTCTCCAGGTTCTGCCACAAAAGCACTTTCCTGTGAGTGCCATCCAAGTTTGCTACTTCAATTCGAGACGTCCCAGAGTCTGTCCAGTATAATTTGTCATGGATCCAGTCAATAGCAAGTCCACCTATCTCCAAGAGAGAATCAAGCACAGAATGAAACCATGCATCAGCACAGAAAAACAGTTCCCTTTTTCTCTACACTTCAGAAGAGGCCCAGTTCAGTCGTCCCGCCAGCCAAGATTAACTCCAGTGGGACACTCACCTTACACTTATTCCATCCAACCCATACCCTTGCTCAGGGGGATGCACTTCATTTTGAATGCTGGTTACCCACTTTTCTCCATTCACCCACCCCAGGCTGTTGCCTTTTTTGTGGTGACGCACCTGGGCTCTCCAGCCCTGTGGAAACCACCTCTTCCACATTGCTACCATTCAGATTGGCCCTCATGATGCGATCAAGCGTGACATCAGACCAAAACACCAGCTCCTTGCTGTGGTGGAAGTCAAGGGCAATGGCATTTTCCAGGTTGTTCAGGAGCAGCGTATACTCTGAGCGATGAGGCAACACTTGTCGGATATCAATTCGATTGGCAAAGAGCAGCACTGGCTCTGGCCCTAAGAATACATGAAGGACAGCATTAGAGTATTTGACAGCATTTGACAGGGTCCTGCCTACCACTCCCTCTGCACCAAGTCCCAGAACATAGTTTTGTAGTACTGGCAGTAATAAATCAACCCCCAAATGCAAAACACTTCAGAGAGCTGTTTTCACATCCTCAACAACTCAAAAATGAGCAGTTTTAAACCTTTTGGCAAACATTAACACAGAAAGAGTCACTGTCACCATCACAGTGCCACAGCTCTCACCTAAGCTGCCTCATCTCAACCTCTGAAATCATACCACTAGGCAGCCACTTGGCAGCTGGACAACAGTGTTTTTTTTTCCTATATCCATCTACTAGCCATGTAAACACATGCTCTACTACATCTCCTACCACAGAGAGGACACAGTTGAAATCTGCCTCAGCCAGATATAAACTCAGCAGGTACTTCCCCTGCAGAGAACAAAACCCCAAAACAGTATCAACATTCTAACATCTTAAGACTTGAAATGGAATTTCTAATTCCTCAGCTCCTATATTAGAGGAATAAAGTCTATAGATGTCCTTAAAAAAAAAGGTGGATGTCCATAAGCAGCCATTCACAGCATTCAGGATTAGTGACCACCATCAAAGGTCAAACCACAAGGAGGTGTGATATAACATCACTGACTGGAAAGCTTAAGAACCTCCTGAACAGACACAAAAAGCTGTTTTTGTCCTAGGGTCTGGGTCACCAGGAATGACAAGGGACTAGGAAAAGCAGGTAAGGGGTCCTTTCTGCTGACAGGGAAAGGAAAGAGTAATCAAAAATCACACAAAATTTTCACAGGCATTCAGCAACAATCTGGGCATACCTAATACAAATCCAGGTACTTCCTTCTGCTCACATTTTGGCTTGGTGTACAGCACAATGATGCCAATAAAGCATTAGAGACATAATTATGAGAACTGGACCAACACACACCCCCCAGTTGTGTTGGCAGGTCGAACTCCCCTTTACCTAGAGCTTTGCAGCTACGCTTGTCAGGTCGCAGCTCGTAGCCTTGCTCACACCAGCACTGGAAGCCTCCTTCACTGTTGGTACAGCCTTGGCTGCAGTAACCTTCCTCAGCACATTCATTCACATCTGCATGTTCCAGAGAAAGGGAGAAAGTTACCATTAGATAGATCACCAACAAAGCAGGCAATCTCATCTATAGCTTGCTGATTTGCACCCTGTCATAGCTATCAATTTCAGACATATCAAAGCAGCAGGGAGGAGGCTACTGCTCCAAAAACCCACCTTGGCATGATCGGCCATCTTCCAGGAGCCTGTAACCTGTGTGGCAAGTGCACTGCACCATCCCTCGTACCATCTGGCACTTCTGAGCACAGCCACCATTGTTGACATTGCAATTCTCCTCCCCTGTTCGTGGACCTGCAAAAGGAACATGTGAAGATAACTGAGCTGAAACCACAAGGCAGCTGCTTTTGCCCTCAGCTGTTAGGCAGCAGTCACCCTTCAAACCAGGCTGAGCGAGAGAGAGAGAGGACATAGGTTGTGCTGGAAGTTTCCTCTTCACAGTCAGAGCTTTCCTCTGCAGGCCACCGGACAACAGAGCTCAGAATAACATGTTTTTAGGATTCACTGTCTCTGCAGACAAATGTTGATATCTGAGATCATAATCTTCTCTCCATTATTCCTTGTGCACAGTCTGTAATTGGCAAAACCACGAAGGCCTTTTTCCTCAGCCTTCAGCTCTCTCCCATTATCACGGTCCAGGTTTTCTTTCTTACACACATTTTTCAGTAACATAAGATAGTCTCCCACACATTACAGTGCCTCCATTTGTGTTTAAGACTGAACTTGAGAGGACTTACGGCAGTTTTGATGTGGGCTCTCGTCACTGCCATCTCCACAATCATTTGCTCCATTGCACAGCTTCCTCTGGCCAATACAACGCCCGTTCCCACACAGGAACTGGTCTGAGGCACACTGAGGGGTGCCTGCAATAGAAGGAGGGGAAAGTAGCACACCACAGCTTACTGACGGAACAATGGCCACGGTGAAGAAAAGGATACAAAACATTTTATAAGATTTGTTATAAACTTTTCATATGAACACAAATCCATGACTTCCTCTTTCCTTGAATTCAGCTCATCTCATACACCTTACTGTTCCACCTATATTTATGCTGATTTACAGGCCTGCAAACTCTCCTCTAGTCTGAGTCCATTGTTGCTTTACTGTGAAGTTCAGCTAATCAGTTTCTCTCAGAATAACTGGAAGGTCCTGGCGTAGCTCCCTTTGGTTCCAGATTCTACAACCCTACTCAATGTGTAAAAAGGAGAAGTCAGTTCTTTCCTTTAATCATCTGATCTGTCACCCCAGCATGACTATGGATCTTAAGCCTGCCTAGGAAGGAGCATCTTGTCCAGCCCTAACTGCACTGTGCTGGACTTGGAATGAGATTTCACATGCATCCTTAAAATCTGAGTTCAGGCAACAGGATTTCACACAAGCTACACGCTTAAACTTCTGCTGTTGGCATGGAGACTGTACAGAACTCTTATAAGTAAAGTAATACTGTTTGTAAAGACTTTACCAATCTGACTGTTTCTTCAACAATAACTGCACTGTCCTGTTGCCTCTTATTTTTTGTACCTCTTAAGCTGACTTGGTTAGCGGTTTCCAAATCATCACCCTCTGATAATCTAAGGAAGATAACAGGACAATACCAGCAAAGAAACAGTAAGACTGGCAGACTGCATGTAAGCAGATGGAAAAGGGTAGTTGTGAGATTAACAAGTACAGTTAAGAACTAACAGACACACCAACTGGGAATATAAAACCAAATCACATGCAGATTCACTTTTCAGAGCACAGAAATACTTCATATGAAGGATTATGAAACTTGGACTTCATTTGTCATATTACATCAATCGCTTAGTATTTTAGGAGTCTTCTCTCTATGGTCAATAAAAATACAAATCTTCTCTAAAACCAAGAGGATTTTACCTCTTGCTACAGACATTGGGACATCTCATTATGTCGTTTAGGTGAGTCAATACACATTCTGCTTGGAAGTCTCGATTTAATATTTACCTCCTGACTGTCACCACAGACCTTAAGCAGAACTGCATAACTAACCTTACAGTAACAATAGCTATACTCAACCACCTTGGGATTGGTTTCAGGTGGAAAAGTTGAATTTCAGGCTCTGGAAGCTTGACTTGGCTTCTGGGTGGCAACTGCTCTTTCAGTATGTCTAAGTACTTTTTTTATCAGGATGAGGAAACAGGATTACCGATTTGTCTTTAAGTACAATTGCTTTTCCAGGATCACCACACTGATGCTTATGACAGCTGACCAACCTGAAGTAGATGCTCTCAAATGGCTACAAAGTGTGCCTGTCCTGGTCCTCTAAAATCAGCTGCCCTTGTAGAACACTCACTCTTCGCTCCTCAACAGCCCCAAAACAAGAGGTACAGTTCTACAAATCCATTTTGTCACCCCTAAATTCTGTTTAGAATGCACTGATCCAGCAGGGTCAGTACACATAGCTGGGCTCCACTCACTAGGATAAATGCATGGACCAATACATGCTATTCCTCAGCAAGGCCTACAGGCATCCTGAAGGCTTTAAGAGAAGATTCTAGACATTCCTTGAATCCTACCACCACACTAGAGTCTGTTGAAACTCTCCATTTCTCCATAACCATTATCACACAAAAGAATGGCAATATGTGAAATGATTACTAGAAAAAGTGACTCCTGAGTAAATATCTAAGGGGAAAGCTGACACCCTTAATCTCTAAAACAAAGGCTTTACTCTTCCCTTCCACTAAATGTCCTTTCTGGTGCCACTGCCTGCTAGAATTCCTTGGCAATTTCAAAATGCAGCATGAAAGCTATTCCAAACTATCTAAAAGTAAGTTAGACACAGCCCATCTGACAAAAGTAGTAACAGTGCACATTATTAATGTTTCTAAGTCTGAACGCAATAGTCTCAGAGCTCTGTGGTAATTCATAGTCTAGGGACAGGATAGGAAGATAGAGGGATCTGATACTTGACCAGAAAACACCATCATCTAAGTTAGTTCAAGCACATAGACTTGTACAAGTTTGAAAACATGTAAGACAGACCACAAATCCCATTCTTTGGGAAGGACAGAAACTCTAGGCTGAATTCACTGAAGCAATCCAAAAGAGACTTCACCACCTATTACCTTGAGGATAGAAATATTAGCTATTAAGCAGCAAGGCAGCAGACCAAACCTGTGTTCTCACAGTTCTCCTCGTCACTGTTGTCGGAGCAGTCATCTTCCCCATCACAACGCCAGGACAGACGGACACAGCGCCCTGACTTACAGCGGAACTGGTCAGCTGTGCACATAGATGTAGCTGAACGACCAAAAACGGAACATTAGATAAGCAAGAAGGATCAGAAGAGACCCAGTTACAAAGCTAAGAGTCCCAAACACTCTTTTGCATCCACAGAAACTGAATGCTTCCACCACTTTTCAGCACTCACTGCAGTTCCTCTCATCTGACTGGTCATCACAGTCAAAGTCTCCATCACACCTCCAGCCAGCATTAATGCACAAGCCACTGTTGCACATGAACTCTCCAGAGCGACAAGGCTGATGAGATGCTGCAGAGATGGTAAAAAATACAAAGAGCAAACTCAGACCAACGTAACATCCCCAAAGGTCCTCAGTACCCCTTACCCTCCATTATTATGCAACTTAAGTCTTGAATAGATTTCTCCTGGAAACTGTTTTAATTTCTGTGAGCAGAAGTGCACTAACTACAGAGTTCTCATCACTATTCTCACTTTCCAGAGTTAAAAAACCCTAATAATGAAAGAGCCAGCTTATATGTGAACAATTAGATCGCTCGCTGTCTACACTGCAACCCCTCTCCAGTCAATACAAAATCCATTTAGGTTTGTGACTCAGATGCTTGGACCAGCACGTCACCCAGCACTAACTTACAGCAGTCAGATTCATCAGACCAGTCCCCACAGTCATCGTCACCATCACAGTGGTAGATGTCCAAGATGCAGCGTCCATATGCACACTGGAACTCCTCCAAGCTGCAGGTGGCAGCTGGAACATCTGATGCTAACAACAGAATCGAAGAAAAAACGTATGAGGTGACAGGGTACAGTCCAGGTTAGAAGTAACTTTCTCAGTCCAGTAATGGACTAGCAAGTGTTCAATGGAAGGGGGGTAGAAATTACTAGCCATTGTTGCATATCTCTGCATGACTTGTATTACTGAGAGGAACCTGAATGCTGCTTTTGCTTCACTGAAAAGCAGGTTAAACCTGTATATAAAGACACCCACGCAGACAATCCACTAAAAATAATTTTAAAAAAAGTTACGTAGGATGTTAGTCTATAAACATTTAACTTTTCAAGAGCCATTAAATTCTAGAGAAGCAAACAGCTATGAATAAGGAAGACGATCCAAGAGTGCCACCTTCTATCTTATGCTTGAAACACTATGTCTTAGTAACTTCCAGAAAGTGTTTGAATTGTTTATTAAATTTGACAAAGGTAGATACAACAACAGATGGAAAAACAGAGATACCCTTCGGGGTAGCTCTGTATTAAGGACTGAGGCATGTCAGAATGCAGTGTTAAAGTAGGGAGTGATTCCTTTAGAATTTTAACAAAAAAAACACTTGAGGACCAAAGGAAGCAAGCAAGCAGCAAGATGCCCAGGCCTGCACCTGACCTTTGAGGATTTCCCCCTTCCTTTCCTCTCCAGCTCTCCCCAAAACAACCATGCCTTTTCAGTAAGGAGCACTGTCAGAGAGATGACCTTGGGCAAAGCCCAACAGTCTTATGGTCAAGAATTTGCCTACTGTTCTCTGTTCAGCAGTATGCTAAGTGGGAAGGGATGGAAAATATTTTGAGTCCCACACAACAGAATCTGACACCTCTTCTCATACTCTCTGGAGAACGAACTGTATGTTTCAGGCATACAAGTCTCCCAATGGAAGAGCTCTGAAAATAAATTCATTAAACAAAAGAGAAAAGAAAGACTGAAAGAAAGAATAGTCTGGGAAGTGAATTACACCTGTCCCTCCAACCTGAAGTAGCTGGCAGAGCCTGAAGAGCTTTAATTCAGTGACTGTCCAGCAGCCGGATACAAAAATGTGTGTTAATGTGTGCCTCACCAAAGGAGTCTGAAAGGAGTGTTGGGGTCTCCTTGAGGAGAAAACGAATTCAGTGACTTAAATTATCATGTTGTGTTCTTCAATTGTAACACACACATCCCCAAAAGAAAAAAAAAAGGAAAAAAAAAAACCATAAAAAAAAGAACAGTGCAGTAGCACCTTGCCCTAGATGAATGACAAGCATGACTGGAGATAAGGAAAAGATGACAACCACATAGCTGAAGATAAAAGAACAGGAAGTAGCAAAACTCAGCTTCTTAGCAAGTTATTTAAAATGCCTTATGGAGACAAATGTCAGCCAGAACTGAAGTTGCATTCCAGCTCAGAGAAGCAGGGGCACCAGTTCTGGGGTGCCCCTCCACTCCCATAGGAGGCAATGTTGGAGTATCTCCCCTCCCTTCCCAAGTGTCTATCCATTGGCCTTTAGTGAAGTGACAGGCAAAGGAACGAGAAAGGGAGAGGGGAAAAGGAGAGGGAAAGAGGCTCCCTTCCTCCTAGAGCCCTTTCCTGGCTCAGAAATGTTTGCAGCCCCTGGCTTCCTGCCAACTCTCATTATCTGGAGAGATAAAAGACAACTCCCCCATGTATCCACTCCCCCTGCCCTTCAGGAGATGGCGGCCCTGAACCCCCTCTCAGAGCCTTTTGAAGTTTCCTGCTATCTAGAACAAATTCTGCAAAATGCTCTCAAAGGAGAGCAGGGTGGGGGAAGGGACCACTGCAAGTTCCAGAGACACAGACGGCACTCAAAGACACAGAAGACAGGCAGTGTGGGTCAGCGAGGGACAAAAACTCCTGTCCCACTTGCTACAAGCCTGCGAAGGCGAAGGAGAAAACAACTGCTGTGGGTTCTAGTGCCCTTCCCTTCCCCATCAGTCACTTTTTGGGCAACATCCTACAAAAAGCATCTAAGTGAAAAGAGGTTGGGCAGGCAGGCAGTCCCTGTAGTGTGCTGTACCTGAGGATGCTGTCAATAAGGAGAGCAACACCCCTCTTCCAAAATTTCAGTCAAGAGTCAGACAAGAGAAAAAAGAAAGGGATAGTTTTCTTCCCTTTACCCCTGCCCTCCAGCTGCAACAGTTTTATATAGAGCTATCTTCAGTAAAGCATAAGCCTCTTGCTCTGACTCAAGGTCACAGCCATGAGAAGGAACAGAGAAGCAGAGAGGCATGGACGATGTATGCCTGTGAGGTAACACAAGAGAGACACCATTCTCTTGTGCCCTCTGGGGTAGGCAGCTGAAGACAGCATAGCTGCCAGTACAGGCAGGACTAACTTGTTTTTGATCTCTGCTGCAGAAAAGGTGCCAAAACCCAAGACAAGAGCGGGTCCAAAGGGCCATTTCCTGTGGTTACAAAGGAAGGAGAGCACTTACGGCAATTCTCTTCATCTGAGCCATCCTTGCAGTCTGTGTCACCATCACAGAACCAGTGCTCAGCTATGCAGCTGCCATCACTGCAACGGAACTCCTTCTCTGAGCATTTTCTCATATCTGCAGAGACAACAATGCAAACAAAGCCTTGGCTTTTATGAGAGTACCCAAAAACTCACTATAGGATTCTCCTGAAGCTCCTAGGGCACCCACAAATGAGATTTCTCATTAAACCATACATACCCATGTCAGGCAGGGCCTGAGCAAAACCAGTATTGTTCATTTAACTGACACACAGTGCTGGATTCAAAAGGAATCCAATGGGACTTCACAAGTCACAATGTCAAGGAATAAAAGGTTTCAAGTGATTTTCTTACCTTGCAGGTAAAGCCACATAGCCTGAGATCCCAAGCAGCGAGCCCGTGGAATGGAATATCCCACAAGCCAGCTCAGAAAAGCCAGCTGTGAGCCTTCACCATGCTCAGGGGGTCCTAGAGCTGCACAGGCTGGAGTCTGCACAACTCCTTTTAAAGTATGGGAGGTCAGTACTTATAGAACCACACTACTTACCACACTGCTCATCACTGTTGTCGCCACAGTCATTGTCACCATCACAGTGCCACAGGCTGCGGATGCAGTATCCATTCTGACATGAGAACTCATCTTCCTCACACTCCCGTGGAGCTGCAGGGACACAATGGGCACATGGTGAAGGCAAGGCAAGAACATTTAGCTTGCAGAACACCAAATGTGTGACATGTTACAAATCGAGCAACATCATCCTCCAAGGACACCACAACGCTGGAGAGCCGATTCCCCCAACAATACCAGGAGAGACTTCTTGAGTGTCTCTCTTCCATTCCATTCACAAGTCAACGGTACAGCTGGCTCTAAAACTTGAGAACATAGGTTGAAGGAAGTACACAGAGAGACGAAGCCACCCACCCTGTCCTGGTATTCTAGCACAGCCCAAGCCAGACTCAAGATATTCCTGCACAGAAAATTAAAATGCACACCAGGCCTCTTTTTAAAGGAATTAATAGGCCCTATCATTATCTAACAAATAACTGCTAGTTGTATTGTATTTCCACCTTTTTTTTCACAATACCAAAGCTATCTTCAAAGGAAAGGGGAGGGAGAATTTGAACTTCCTCTTCTGAACGCCTCCGTACTTGCAGCCTCATTCCACCCTCCTTGCCAGTCTGCTAAGGAAGCTTGCTTGCAGATCAGTGAAGAAAGGACAGGGCCTGCAAAATTAGCACCCGAGGACTTCATCCAACAGAAATCCTCCTATGGTTACTTCTAATCTAAAAAAACCCCTAGGAATCTTTTATGCACAGAACCTTGCCTTCCTCCTTTCATTAGTCTCTAAATCTTTTGATCACACACTTCTCCACTGTTGTCATAGATATGAGGCCATTGCGACATTTTATGAAAAACAGAAAACCAAACAGACGCTGACCTATATACCTGTTCTTTCATTAATATATTTGAACAGACTGGAGCTTAGTCCCGAGTTCCAGAGCGTCACATATGATGTCGACACCTGAACCTTGCTTTCCAGCCCTTTGCCCAAAAAGGGAGGCAAAGATGAGGGGTATACTGACCAAAAAGTGAACTGATTTCCATGCAAGGAGTGGACATGGAATATTTTACAGCCAAGAGCTTCACTTTCACATTTCTTGAGATGAGGTTCCTTCATCAGAGTCACTCTGGAGCACCATGCACAAAACTTTTGCAGAATTCAAGGGGTGTGGAATGACGCTTACTAAGGAGCTGCAACCACCTCAAACAGAGAGCAGAACAGTTCTGCTCCCAACTGCAGCCTGATGCCAGCCCTAGCAACCAGCACAGTTACAGCAAAGCTGAAGCTCCAGTGCTACATAACACGCTGGTTCTCTGGCATGTGTTGCCAAGTACAGACCTGATGATTTGTTGTGGAGAATGAAAGTTGTATCCCTGAACACCTTTTGCTACTGGAAGCCAACCACAAGTAACTCTTGTCCTCAACACAAAGGAGAAAGGAGGGGCTTGAAAGTCAAAGACTCCGGCAAATTTCCTCCATTTTAATAATCTGTAGAAGCACATCAGCAATGCTCACAGCTAACAGGCTACCATGGCAAATCTTTTGAATATGGCCCCTCACATGGCAGCAGACAGTCAGCTTTCGGGGTAACCTGTCTCTGTGTGGGCAATATCCTTACAGCACCTCCCTCTCCTCAAGGAGCTCTGTTTGAAGGGACAGGATGCTGGTGACAGCCCAGCACCACAGAAAAGTCAGACAGTGGAACCTGAGGCCACAGGAAGTCAGCCAGACATCCAGTTCAGTAGGATTTGGCAGGGGTTAGGTGTTTCCACGAACAGGGGAGGGCACAAAGAGCTTAGCTCAGGGAAGTGCTTCATGGGATATTAACTAGCAAGGCTGCAGGGCATAAACGGTTCTACAGCTGGATGGAGATGCATCCCCTCCCCCAGAACAGGCAGCTGAACAGCAAGCCAGGTGCCAAGACAGAAGGGCTTAGAGGTACACACCTCTGTCAGAGTCAAGATACAGCTTATTTCAAGCCAGAAGTCTGATTTAGTGAATAAACTCTTCAATTCCTGAAATAAAAAGGGTCAACTTTCTCCAGCCGCGGCAGGCAGGCACTGCACCCACCCTCTTCCCTCAGAGAGGTGACTTACGGCAGTCCTGTTCATCAGAATCATCCTCACAGTCATTGTCTCCATCGCAGACCCATGACCGGCGGATACATTTTCCGTTGTCACAGTGGAAGTCCAAGGGAGAGCAAGTGGGCAGCACTGCAAGAGCAAAAAACACCTCATGGAGCTGCAGCCAGCTTCCTTCCTGAAAGCAAAGTTCCTTCCCTCCTGAGGAAGCAGGGCTAAAGCTCTTAGAAACATAAGACATAAAATTTCAAGTCATCAGGAAGAGCTGTTCCTCAGATGGGAGGGCCAGGGTAGGTCTGCAGTTTGGCAGTCTCTCTTCCCCAGAGAAACACTGACCTTTCCACAATAAAGTAGCTGCTGCAATCCCCCCACTGAGTTTTTTTTTTCCTCTTTCATCCTTGAGCCTGCTGTCCTCCCATAACTGAACTTGTTTTATAACAAGCAAAATTACACTATCAACATCTTTCCTGCCTCTTTCCCAGTGCAGTCCATCCTGTTTCTATTACACAGCAAGTTCTTTAGAGTGAGAACTATAAGAAGCAATGTTTTGGGGAACAGGACTTTACAAGGTAACATGCTATAGCATGTGTTTCAGCACAGGGACTGCCAGTTTTTTTGTCAAGAAATCTGCAAGGAGAAGCTTAGAGGCAGGAATCCACTGCTGGGGATAATTTGCTGTACCTCAGGTGCAGGCAACAGCATCCAAACCCTGCTAGAGGTTTCCAGAAGGGACAGAAGAAGAGGACAGGGATGGGATGATGCTTGCCTACACAGGAGTCTGTTGGCAATGGAGTGGAACCACAAATCCAGTGTTTGAAGAGGCCTGGAGCCACAAAGCTGGAATTCAAGGGGGAGCATCAGCCCTGTTCTTCCCCCCACAGATGAGAGGAACACTCAGCCCCAGGAGGTTCATACTTTTAAGTGCTGCCAGCTGTGATAGGCAAGGGGCTGCACAAGACTGTTCCTGACAGGTGTGTTCTCCTAAGAACAACATTCGCTCGGCGATGTGAAGGGGTGAGGGCTAGAAAGGCTACTGCCTGAAACCCTTTCATCCCAGCCCAGCTTGCCGACAGCATCTCCCATCTGTCACCAGGCAGGCCAGCCCTCCTCTGCTATGCTGCTACTCCTTCCCTTGCCAACACTATCCTGGAGGTGGGAGTATGAAGGGAGGGAGGTGGGTAAAAGAAGGTGAAGACAGCAGCCACACACAGAAGGAGAAGGATTTAATAACAAGAACAAATAGTCACATTTCCAGCTTTCTCAACACCCTGTTTCCCCTTGGCCCAGGACTGTTGCCAATGTCCTATGACAGAAACATGGATTATACTATACTGAATCATTCACTGCTCTCTATAGCAAGTCCTCCAACATATCTCACCAAGGGCCTGTCCTAAAAGCCCCCCATCATAAGAATACACTAGACTAGTGCAGTTAAATCCAGACTCGCTCTAACGTCTCCTTTTCTAACCACAAATTCAGATCATCTTCTCAGTTGTTAGTGTAGTGTGGCAGGCATAGGCATTTCTGTATCTGAGAACATCACTACACATGTAGCTGCTATCAACACTCACAGAATTTGGAACTCGCCCTTGGAAAAAGGTCTCTCACATCATGTCTAGGATGTCACATGCAGATATCTATCCAGGTCATATCCAGCTACTTCTAGGCCTCAGAGAGGTATGAAGGAGAAGGAAACACACATATCTGTATTTTCATCCTCCAGTTTTGACAGCACCCTGGTCTTCCAATAGCTGACCCATTTCCTTACATTGCACTTTCTCTGAGAACCCTTGTGTTGCTGCAGCAAAATGAAGGAGCTTCCTCTTTTTCCCCAGGGAAGGTGGAAGTGAAAAACTCTCCGCTTCCCAAACTCTGCTTCCTAACAAAACCAAGACATTTTTGGACTCAGACAGTCAGTCCCACACATGAGGGAAGTTGTGCTCTTCCCCAAGCACAACTTCCATACACTGTGTGCTGAGCAAACTTTCCCTGGCCTCACTGCCATTTCAGGACTACGACCATCCTCCCAGCGTATGCTTTAGCGTGACTAATCACCAAAGGACTGCACAGAAGCCACCTGGAAGGGAATTTGCACGCTGACTCTCCAGGGGAGAATTCTTCAGGCTCCCAGAGGGTTAAGCCATTTAACGCTGGTTCAGACGGATACCATTATCCCACTGAACTGCTGCATCCCTTCATGAGGTAACAACACAAAATGAAATTCCACCCCTCCAGGGAGCAGTTCAGCCAATTTCATACTCCCCCTAGATATAAAAATTGAGCTTCAAGCACAGGGGAGGTAGAGCAGGGGAAAGAGAGCAAAACACAAACTGCTATGAGAACCAAATTCCCAACCCAGCAGACGAGTGTGTGCTAGCCAGACAACACTGGGGGTTGGGGGCAGAGGGGTGGTGTTAAATCCCCTTCGACAGGAGCTTTCCTTTAAAGAAGGAAGAAAAACCACAAACCCACTTAGACAAAAAATCCCAAACTAATGAATGAGGGCTAAAGTCTCCTAGAGCAGAGAAACTGCCAGTGGGATCAGGGCAGGGATCCACATATAATTGGAACTTGAATTTAATAACAGTCAGAAACAGATGCTTCAAAAGAAAGTGTAAGAGATTCTGGGAGCAGTTTCTTCCTAACCCCTTCTCCTAGCTCTGCCCTCCAATCCACCATCCCTTCTTCCCATTAAAAAGCAAACTGCCTACACAGAAAATTCCTGTTTCCTTCTATTTGTTCTAAACACACCAGGCTTCAGTTCCACTGTACAGCCCTTTCCTCTAGGGTTGTTATTAATCAGCTCTTTTCCTGGACATTTATTACTTCATATTTTGGTGCGTTTTATTCCTATGGAGTTAAAGCTGAGGGCATATCATTAGCCCAGAGTGAATGTTTAGTACAGTTGAAAATACATCCAAAGTGTTTGGAAATTTGAACTTAGGAGGAAATTCAGAACTTAAGAGGTCACACTTAGGACACTCAAACAACCTCCACTATATTTTGTCCTGACATGATAGAGCAGCTATACAATCTGGTAAGAGCATTGCTTTAACTCATATAGCTCATCTTAAAACCCATAGTCAGAAGAAGGGCACATGGCAATATAACTGAAGCAGCAGAAACTCCTTTCACTGACAAAGATAGAGCAAGACCCCTTCATCTTGCTGGAGGACAAGCTGGATTAGCATCTAGAAGACTAAAAACTGAACCCCCGTATTCTCTTCCCAGCTTGATATAGATGCATGACCATGGGATAGTTCTGCCTCTTTAGCCCCCTTCTCCAACCTGTAAAATGAAGGATATTTATTACTTCCTAAGACAGTTGCAAGTCCTTCATAGGCATCGCTTCAACTGATGAGCAAGCAATCACAGATTGCACTAACATGCTTTCACCACTACTCACAGCAGGATTAGGTAATGCCAACAGTAAACGCAGTTAAGACTCAACCCCCCTTCCCTGCTCAATTCCAGCTTGATCTCTCCATATCTATGCAAAGAAGCAACATTTTCCTAAAAGAGATGAGCTAAGCCAAGTCCTAGAATGGAGCTGAAGGCAGGCAAATGCCTAGACAGACAGGGACCAACTTGCCTCCCCCAGCCAGAGCAGAGAGGCAGGACAGGGAGCAAGCCCAAGGAAGAGGAGCCAGTGGAAAGAGCAAGGCTGGGTAACAACAGCTCAAGAGAACACATCTGTCAACTGACAGTGAGCAATACAAAAAGGCCTTTGAACTTCCAACCATTTCCCTGAGCTCATCCCTCTGCATGGTCACACTGGACATCATCCAAGGTTTCAGCAAAGCTAGGTCTATCATAAGCCTGCTAGTCCTCCCCCCTCCCAACTCCTATTACACAGGACGCTCTTTTATTGCCAAGCAGAAGGGGAAGGGGGAGGGCGGGGGAAAAGGGAAGTTTATAAGGTGAAACGCAGACTGAATCATGTCCCACTGTCCTTTGAACACTTTATCCCTATTGCCTGTGGTGAGCAGGTTGCTTTGTACCCAAGGACAGCAAGCAACTGGTGTTCAGGTCTGGAAGGCAGCAGTTTGAACAATACTGGTTGTTTAATAAGACAAACTCACATTCATGTGAAGAATGAGAAGTTAATTTAAAAAATAAATACAACTGGAAAAAAATAATTCATGCTACCAAGAGAACTGCAGCCTGACCCCCAGCTATGCCCACAGTCACGCCTCTGTATGAGTACACACATATCTGTAAACAGAGATCTGTTTGCTAAGATTTGCAGCTCAGTGGGCAAGAAGTCCAGTAACATAAATAAAGGATGTTAGTCCACTCTCAAGAAGAAATAGGAGACACTGCATTTTACTAACAGATGTTTTGGAAACCCTAGTTCCAGAGTAACGTAAAATGTTTCCAATCACACTGCTGAACTGTATTTAAGGATGCTGCTGGTCAAAAGAAGAAAGAAAAAAATTAAAAGATTATCAGCACCCAATCTTTCACAGCCCTTTGATCACAAGCACTCTGCCCGAGGGGGCACTGCATTAATTCTGATGCCTTTTAAATGAAACACACATACTCTGAGCTCAGTAAAATGACACAGTTGCAGATACGGAACTCCTGTGTTTACAAGAGAATATCGAACTCTTAACAGGAGTTCCTAATTCATAAAACTTGAAGTTTAGAAATTAAGCTTCACCTGACCCATTGCATCTGACTGGTGATTAAGTGAAGGCCAGAGGGGAAAATTTCTTTTAAAGTCTCCATTAATTTTAGTAAAAGACCTGTGAGATTTTTATTCTCGCAGCACCTGAACAATTTTTGTTGTGGGACTGACAAGCAGGCTGTACTGACAGTCCTGTTCCTGGCAAGGAAGAGACTCTCTCATGGGCTTGAATGAATTGTAGCTCAACAGGAACTATGTAGATTTCCCAATGAGATGGGAACTGACCACTTTTAATAATCTTTAAGATAAAAGGAGTAAATTCTTCCTTCAGTCCATTTAAATGAAAAAGTATTCTACAACAGTGCATGGAGCTAAGCAAGCCAGTCCGTGTCCCAAGAAGTTACCAATTTACAGGCTGGTTATGTATGATACAGATCCAAAATTCACACCAAGAAAGGCCATCTGGGGGGATAGTTATGAGGCAATTTGATGTATCTTAGGAGAAACAGAACTATTTATGAATTCTCAGGCCAAGTTTACTCAGTTGTCCTTTCACCCCTGCCACAGGAAGTAGGACTCATTCACACCATGCTGGACTTCAAAGGCCGTACAGGAGGGCAGAATGAAAACCATTCCTCTGCTTGCATGTGGCTTTCCTTAGGGACAGTCCAAAGTAGTCTCTGTTGGCACAAGGCAGGAAGGCAGCTGAGTTACTCTGTGCATGTGTAGCAAAGGCTTCCAAACCAGACACCGTCAGCAAGCCAGAGAGCTGACAGTAGAGAAAGCCTGTGAAGCTGGCATGACAGCTGGGAGGTTGCTTATTGCTATTATTACTACAGCACTCTGGCTTGTAAACATGATCCAGAGCAGGAAGCAAGCATGTCACGGAATAATTGGCTTCCATCACAGCAGGGCTTCAAATTTGCAAGGAAAACAGTTTCTGTCACAGGTAAGCAGAGGTAGGGCTCTCCCTAAAACAATGGGAAAATACCTATGAGCGGCAGACATTCCAAGGACACCAATACAAGTGCAAAGTGTCTGGTATGTGCAGAAACAGCACCATTTGAGGGAAAACCTTAGTGCAACCAACTCAGAATGTGATAATTTGTTTTACAGTTTGTAAAAGAACATTAAAAATTAAACAAAGTAAAACTCACCACATATTAAGAATTTATCTTGAAACTGAAAATGTCTCAAGGGAATAAGTGTTCCCTGTGTCTGCTCTAGTTTTTCATAGCTGTAACTCCTCTCACTGCCAAGTATCTTGCTTTTCTTTTCTTTTACATCACATGCACTGTGTTTCAAGCTGTCGTTCTTTAACAAAGTGACAGATTACCCACTCAAGGTTAGAAAATTGCATTAATATAGAATTTAGTGAACTCCAATCAATTACTCAAGTACATACAGTACTATATAGACACAGATGCAAGACTGAATCTTGACTTGCTAAACCAATTTTCACCTTTACCCCCAGCCTGTGTTTCACTCTCTTGCTTTATTAGGAGTCCAGTAGTTCAGTGTCTTCCTATTCTCCTCTCTTTTCCCCAAGGAAATAGAATTTTCTCAGCAACTTGTTCTTCTTTTGTTGTATAGGCTTACAGTGTACATATGAGCATATGATACACGGAAGGAAAGCACACCATAAAGTGTGGTTACAGTTTTATTCCTCTGGAAAGTTAGGATGTTCACAGGAGAAAAAAAAAATTCTAAAACTAGCTTGTAGCAGGCCAGTGGAAAGGTGGGATTCCTTGCAAACACTTCTTTTCACTCTCCTAATCAGAGACATCTATGTGGTTATATTGTAATTCCTGTCTTTAAAATTCAGAGCTGCACATCTACACATTGCTGGAAAAGAATCCAGATTGTTTTAGCATCTCATTAGAGTCCATATAAGTGGTTGCACTGATTGAGATTCATAAGTCAGAATGAACCATTGGGTCCATTCCAGCATGAAGACTAGACTCATGGTTTCTGAGGAATCTCAGTAATTTTTTAACTAGGCCTTTAATATATCTGGGCCTTGTATGATGACTTCATCATGACAACCCAAACCTTCAGCTCACTATTTGTATTTAAAAGAAGTTGATTGATTTGAAACCTGGTAGAAGTCAAAAAATAAATATATAAATCGAGTTCAAAACAGAGAAGTCCAAAATTTTACTCCATGAAAGCCATGCACTTAACATTTCTATGGCATCTTTAGCCCCATTGCTTAACTTTTATTCTTGCTTTTTTATTTCCACTAAATTGCATTCAAAGTACTGCTTGGCTTGTCAGATAAAAAAGTTCTCTTTGTATTTATTCTACCACAACACAATATTCAAAAAGGCAACTCATATTCTAGTCCTTCCCCTTGAGTTACTTTTCTACTCTGAATAAATGCTGCTCTTTATCTCCCCTCCTATCTTGTCAAATCTACTGTCCTTCTCGGTAATGTTAGCTTACCTCATTCACTCAATTGTAGAGACCTACAGCACAAGTCATGTTCTGAATGAGATCA
Organism: Oxyruncus cristatus; assembly: GCA_013399855.1. Lineage (NCBI taxonomy): Eukaryota > Metazoa > Chordata > Aves > Passeriformes > Cotingidae > Oxyruncus > Oxyruncus cristatus. The sequence goes on from VXAY01002317.1 coordinate 1,047,671, forward strand.
CAGAATTACAGAATCATCAAACTTGGAAGAGACCTTTGTCCAAGAGTCAACCAAGCACCACCAAAACCACCCTAAACCATATCCCCAAGAGACACAGTGAACCTTGTTCAAGTGGCCTCTTGAACACTTCCAGAGACAGTGACTCTACCACCTCCCTGGACAACTTATTCCAGCGCTTAATCACTCTTTCAGTGAATTTCTTTTTTTTTTTAATATCTAATCTGAACCTCTCCTGGTGTAACTTAAGGCCATTTCCTCTCATTCTTTCACTTGAGACACGGGTGAAGAGACTGACACCCACCTCACTACAACCTACTTTCAGGTAGTTGAAGAGGGCTACGAGGTCACTCCTGAGCCTCCTCCAGGCTAAACAACCCCAGCTCCCTCAGCTGCTTCTCCTAAGACATGCTTTCTAGACCATTCACCAGCTTCATTGCTCTTGTCTGGCCATGCTCAGCACCTCAACGTCCTTTTTGAAGTGAGGGGCCCGAAAATGAACACAGGATTCAAGGTGCGGCCTTGCCAGAGACTTGTACAGGGGGATGATCACTGTGGCCCTGATCCCACTGGCCACACTATTTCTTATACAAGCCAGGATACCATTGGCCTTCTTGGACACCTGGGCACACTGCTGGCTTGTGTTCAGCCGCTGTCGACCAGCACCCCCAGGTCCCTCTCCCCAGGCAGCTTTCCAGCCACTCATCCCCCAGCCTGCGGCAATGCCTGGGGTTGTTGTGACCCAAGGGCAGGACCTGGCATTTGGCCTTGTTGAACCTCATACAGTTGTCCTCAGCCCACTGATCCAGCCTGACCCGATCGCTCTGTAGAGGCTTCCTAGTCTCCAGGAGATCAGTGCTCCTGCCCACCTTGGAGTTGTCTGCAAACTGACTGAGGGATAAAGATAATAAACAGGACTGACCCCAATACTGAGCCCCAGGGAACACCACCAGTGACTGGCCACCAGCTGGATTTAACTCCACTTCCCCAAATCATCCTTTTGACCCTTCTAGAAGATGCTATTTCCAGTCAAATTCAACTTCTCCAGTTAATCAGGACTGCTGATTGAAATTGGCTTGGCAAGTTCTTTCACCACCTCTCTCAGTACTCTTGGGTGCACCCCATCTAGGCTTTTAGACTTGTGGGTGTCTAACTGGCATAGCAGGTCACTAACCATTTCATTCTGGATTATGAGGGCTTCAGTCAGGTTCCTGTCACTAAATTCCAGCTCTGGGAGCTGAGTATCCTAAGGACAACCAGTTTTGGCTTTGAAGACTAAGGCAAAGAAGGCATTAAGTAACTCACCCTCTTCATCAGTTTCCTGACACTATGCTACCCTCTGCACCCACCAAAAGATGGAGACTCTCCTTAGCCCTCCTTTTGCTGTCAATAGAAACTTTTTTTGTTGCCTTTAACTGCAGTGGCCAACCATCTTTGAAACTGTAAATTAAAGAAGGCAGAAGTCAAATCAAGTTCCTACATTCTCTGCCTCACTCGGTTGTCTGTCTCTATCTTATATACTTCCCAACCTCCAGTCCCAGGAACATCAGCAGATTGATCACAGTTCAGTTCTACTTTCCATTCTGTACAGTTTCCATTCCAATACATATGGGCCAGATCCCCTTAATATATTAGGGATACACTGTAACTTCAGCTTTACTGTGCAAGACCAAAGGTTCCTCTCTTTCAGGTCACAGAGAGACATGATGCATCAATAGATGCCAAGAGAAGAGTGGAACAGAGTAGCATGCAAGTAAGTGTTCTTCCTCAGAACACAAAGTCTGCCTTCATTTGTAATACAAAGAATTCCCAAACAAGAAGTGGCATATTCATCTTTAACAGTCCTTAGTGGATACATCCATAAACTTGTGAGATTGCTGCCTGAGAACGTTTGAAATTTCAAAATCAATGTTTTGTGGCAAGGAGATTCACAGTTTAAGCATATGTTGTATGAACAAACAACTCGTTAGCTTTGAACCACTTCCTGCTAGTTCCTATGGAAGATCTTATCTCTGCTGCCCCCTAGTCCTACCACGCCTACTTGGCTTAAAACTTTTGGTGCTCAAAGTATAACGCCGTTGAATTACAAAGATCATATCAACAAGTACCACCAAAATCGTTACTGAGCCCACCAAAAAAAACCCAAAACAATCCCACCATCATCCTCTTCTTCCCCACCCCCCCAGCAAACAAACAAGCAAAAAGGAATCTTCCTCTGTGCTTAATAATAAGCCAGTAAAACCAGTTTAGTTATTGTATATGCCTTACCTCCCCAAGCCCCTTATACATGCTCAGATTCCCCTTTTTTAGCCCGTGCAATTGTGCAGAGCCTCCTCCTTCCTGTTCTTTTGAGACTTTAATTTTATTTCTTCAGTTCCCAGATCCCCATTTCCTCTCTTTCGAACGTAACAAGTTCTCATATTGGCCCTTTTCTTTACTGGATGTAAATATGTAGGATTTTCATTCCCTTTTTTGATTTCTCCAGTTAAGGTCACTTCCTTGCCCAACAACCCTCTCACTTACCTTTAAACCAAACACCGATCATCTCAATTTGCAGGTAGCCTATTTATCAAAACCCCATTTTTCACTTAAGGTCTTCCATGTTGCTCAATATTTGCAAAATTTGAAGAAAAAAGAAATGAGAAGGAAACAAATTTTCATAAAGCTAGGTTGGCATCTCCCATACTTAAGGAAGAAGAGATTCTCTAAAACAATATTTCAAAGATAAGGAAAGCTCCTTTCCATACAACTAATCAACAGCAGAAACCAGGGAAGGTTGGAGAAATATCCAGCAGAAGATAAATTCCTCCTCATTCATGTTTCTTGACAGGAGCCTTAAATCTTCAGCTCTAGGGTTTCCTTTCAGGAAAGGAGTTCCATGAAGCCAGGCCTTTTTTCCCACCCTTCAAATCTACCACCGTCTGTGCAATCCAAAGAGATGAGGTAAGAAAGCAACTTACTTGTGACTCCAGGGAAAGAGGCTTTCTCTATCTATCTGTATTATGCTAAACCCACTCAAACTGACATTATACATCAGTTCTCACCTCGCTGGGCTCAGCTACAGAAATGTCAACACTATGCAGATACACAATAGCTGCAAGGTAACTTCTCTCAGCAGATCCCAAGACCAATGAATATTATTACAGTGTTTACCCTTCCCTCCCTTCTTAGGGCAGCCAGGACATAAACTAGAATGTTACTTAAGAGGGTAGACACTATCAAAACACTTCTTCACACTGTTTATTTGCCATTAATATTTACAGCAAACCTGTATAATTTAGTTCACAGATAGTGCTTTTGCAAGGGTGGGAAAAAAGAGTACTTCTCTCTGTTCTTCTCCCTCATATTTATGTCCAACAGCCATCTAAAACCAGCTGCAAAAGCCAGAGTGGGTGTTTTGCTGTGCTTTATGTTGGTGCTCTGTCAGACTCTGAGTACTGAAGTCGGTCAAAAGTAGGTCATCTACAACCCAAAACATCAGTCATACAGATGGTACGATTTCCCTGTAAAACAGAGGAGCACCTGCAGAGAAAAAGACATTCTGTTTTCCCAAACCCAAGTCAAAGATGGTATTCTTACTGCAGCCATCTTCATCACTGTGGTCCCCACAGTCATTGTCTCCATCACATTGCCACTGAGCAGGGATACACGTGCATTCACCAAAAGCACTGACAGCACATGTAAAATGATTACGTCCACAGGAGCATTCACTGCTACTCGTAACACCTGTAAAGGAAGAAAAAAAGAAAGAAAGAAAGAAGATACTTTGAAGAGATCCATCTGTTTTAGGGTAAACATTAAATACAATGTGACATCACAGTTTTTCTCCATGTGCACACTATATGTATGAACACATTCTCTACTGCAAAGGAAAACATTCGCCCTCCTCACACTGCTGAAATCAGAGATCTGTTACTATGCACAGTTTCCTGGACTGGGGTGTTTGAAGGTGACAGCGAAGAGCAATCTGCCAAAAACAGACTTGGAAGTCAGCTGAAAAATAACTCAGAACTAGTCACAAACAAATTCAAGTAATGTCAGGTATCAGAACACCCTTTCTGTTTTACAAACTCACTACTCTCCTAGAGAACCGCACTGCTGCAGCTGCTACACTTAGTTCTGACACCACAAGAGAAGGGATAACTCTGTGGAGTAGAATCCTTTGTTAAACAAATGATTACTCTATCAATCATCAACCCCCTCAGGCTAGTCTGACTGGATATTTTTGCATGGTTCCTTCTTTCTGCAATTCAAACAGACCTAAAGCTCTCCAATTAAATAACACATCATAAGGAAAGAATTACAGAGAGATTCATGCCCCAAGTGGTAGTCATATACATCCTGAACTAGCTGCAGGGTTTTTGATTTCATTTACCGCACTCATACATCTAGTGTATCTGTGATGAACCATGAACTGTATCAACCTAAGCAAAAAAGAAAAAAAAAATCCTCATAATGTCCTTATTTACCATATTAATTGAGAAAAGCAGCATCTTCAAAATCACACGTAACACTTCTGCAACTCTCTCAACAGCTGAACTCCCACCAGTGAAGACATCCATTTGTGCTAGTAAAGCTAAGTTTAACGGGGACGCACTTCTTCCTTGATGAAGAATTACATTATGGTTCTTCTGCAACAACACTGGTTGAGGAGGTTTCTGCCAGTCTCTGCTGCCTGCTCCCAACTGCTACACCGCAGATTGGCAAGGCCTGACTAGAAACCATTTCCCAAGCACATCCGCAAGCTGCTGATTGTACCAAACCAATTGTTGTGGGATCTCTGTTCACAGCCTGCCATGGGTGTCATAACCTTTTATTCTTTCCCCCACATTCACTACAAGTTATTTTTAAAATGTTTAGTAGAACACATACATCTCAAAGTATTACTGCATATACTAGGGAAAGCGGCCAATATCTGGTGTAACAAGGGATCAAGGCTGAAAAAACATGAGGTGAACAAAAACCAAAAGAGGAAAGAGTGGTCAGGTCTGCTGAGGACTTACCAGGTATGAACAGGCTGACTCAAAAAGACAGCAAGTGGGTGATGCAGGGTCAGAAGGCAAAAAAAGCAACACAGACATCACTAAGCAACATATCTGATTATTAGAAATGCAGGAACATTCAGAATAACCACAATCCTCCCACAAAAAAAAAATCAAACAGGTTTCTTCAAACTGACAGCACAGGAAATTCAGGACAAGCCATCCTCTGCTGTTGCCTGCAACTATTTAAAAAGGCAGAACTAGCTGTACATTGTCTCCAAAGTAGCTGCTGTTTAAATCACCTTTTCCAAAGCAATTTTCTACCATTATCCTCAACTTATCCCAGGTACTTGAAAAGCTCTAATATCCCTTTCTGTTGGAGTACACAATACCATCATCATCGCCACCATCCCTAGGAAAAGACAAAAATGAAAGTCCTAGTGACTGGCTCTATCTTGCCCAGGCTCACCAACAGGAAAGGATTAAACATCAAGGCAAACAATTTTTAAACTAGGGAATATATTTAATAATTTATTTCTGGATAAGCATAAGTGAGGGAGTTGGGGAAAAGAAGTAAAAGCAAATTATCTTAGCTCCTGAATATAATCACAGAATCGCTGAGGTTGGAAAGACCTCCAAGATCACCAAGTCCAACTATTAACCCAACACTGCCAGGGTCCAACACCAAACCATGTCCCTAAGTGCCACATCTACACACACCTTTTAAATACCTCCAGGGATGGAGATTCCACCACTTCCCTGGGTAACCTGTTCTCCAGTGGCTGACAACCCTTTCAGCAAAGAACATTTTCCTAATATCCAATTTAAACATCTCTGGCACAACTTGAGGCCTTTCCTCTCATCCTGTCACTTGTTCGCCAGAAGAGACCAACCCCAACCACCCTACAACCTCCTATCAGGTAGTTTATAGAGTGATAAGGTCCCCAAGCCTCCTTTTCTCCAGGCTAAACACTCCCACACCCCTCAGCCATTCCTCGTAAGACTTGTTCTTTAACCCTTTCACCAGCTTCATTGCCCTTGCCCATACAAACAGCAGCATGGAACAGCTCTGCAACAGCAAAGAAAGAATTAGTGCAGCTGTCCCAGCCTGCCAACTGTAACTTAATCTGCAGTATTGTCAAACACAGAGTTATCTTCAAAGTTGCTACTAATATCAGGTTATATATATATGCATACACATATTAAATCTGTTCCTCCCACCTCATTAAAGTTGCTATGTTCCATCATCTCTGCTTTGTGTTTTTACTACGCTACTGAAACTGTTGGAAGGCGAAGGATATATTAGGATACCAACACTCCCTCATATGCACTGGCTGATATCTGTAATACTAATATGTAAGCATAATTTGCTTATTTATTTCAAATTATGACCTTTGAAAATTTGATGGTTTGTGATTTGTGACCTATAGGGAAACTAACCTTATAGTCATTACAGTGAAGCATTTTATAAATCAGGATTTACCCTTGTCTTGCACTTGGACTAGTAATGCACACAATGGTTCAGAGAGCACGCTACTTCCAACCCACGAACAGTATCAGAAGAACCAGTCCTGGATGGCTAGTCTTCCCCAGTAAAACAAACAAGGTGAATGAAACCTGGCACCCCCTGCCGACAGCAGGAATTTTCTCAATGATTTCAATGTGGATAGTATTTCACCTTTGGTGTCTCATGATTATTTCCCCGTGCTCAGAGCTCCAGTGACATTACCCTGTAACTGTATCTGTAATAGTAGAGGGTCAGGAAGGATAAAGATGAGAAGCATGTTTTCTCCAACTCCCTCAAAGACAAGCGGAAGTGGTGCACTTGGTGTGAGAAACCTTAGCAGAAGACTTACTGTCTTTACCTCGAGCTCTCATTAAATACTGGGAGCGCGAGACAGAAGACCAACCAAGCGCGCACATAAACCTCCAGTGTCACGTTCCAATCCCAGTTAGTCAGTAGTCCAGGAACAGGACGGAAATCAGCGTTCGCTGTTCAGGCAACTGGACCAACAATCAAAGCGGATATATCTACTTACACTTCTGCATATTCCTCTGGAGCAAGAACAAAGAGGCACTTCTGGGCTTAACCACGCAAGTATTTTTCCTAAAACTTTTCATCACATTGCAGGCTGGGACATTTTACTAACTCTCTATATTCAAAAATCTTCTCACTTATGCAGGAGGCAAAAACCTGACATATTTTATCAATGCAAAATACACAAAACAATAGAAAAAAGCTACATAGAGATATTGCCAGGTGCTGAGCTGACATCACTCAACTTTCCTGGCCTCTCCTGATACCTCATGTGACTACAACACAAGTTTCCTACTCTCTCACTTGCCCATGGTATAAACAACCAAAAAATCATCTTCTCTGTCTGCAGTTTGGGTCCCTCCAGACGGGATAGCAGCAGGATCCAGTAACCAAACAGTTTTCTAGCTAAGTATACAAACAACCTCCGGAATTTAAAAACAGGAGTCAGTCTAAACACAAGACTCATACTTAACATCTGCCATCACCTTAAATTTAGAATGGCATGCTCAGTTTCTTCAGATTCCTTCCAAATATCCTCCATACCTTTGTGTTTATCTGACAAATTAAATATCTCCTGAAGAAGTGTGAGTTGCCCCCACCCCCCTTACAACAATAGTTACGATCTGTGTAATTTTATGTCTAAAGTTGGCAAAGCAGTTATGTCATTTCTGGCCAGAAAGCAGAAATCAATAATCATCCTGTTATTTCTGCCTTTTTTTTTTTTTTTGGGAGGGGGGCAGGGCAGCTGTGGGGCAGGGTTGCTTAAACAGTAAGTTGTTGCTCTACTTCCCCAACCCCTCCCAGCAACTCTTCTTTAGGTCAAACAATATAGCCCATAAAGCAAAACCTAATACATAAAGCTTCATTTTGCTGATGAGGCCATTTGGAATCCTCAGAGCTACTATACAGCAGCCACGGATTCATAAAAACATGGACATTGCAAAGAAAGCTTAAGTAGACAGAATAATTACCAAACTGGACTCCGTAGCTGTTGTTATAATAGAAACAGCAGATACGTAGGGGAGAGTGAAAACACTGTTCTTTTAAGTCCTGATAGCATTCTTTATTCCAAAAAGAGAGATGCTAATCCTCTCTCTCTTCAGTAAAAATAATGACAGATGGCAGCCCTTATCACTATTTAGTAGCAATTCAACTTTCGACAGGTTGTTGCTTCAACAAGGAATCATGCAATAGTCCAAGCTGGAAGGGATCTCAAAAGATCACCTGGTCCAACCTTTTGTGGAACAGGGAGCCTGGATGAGACTAATTAGCACCCTGTCCAGTAGCATCCTGAAAACCGCCAGTGATAGGGACTCTACCATCTTCCTGGGGAGGTGGAATTAGTGTTCTTATGGAAAAAAAGGTCTTTCTTTTGTTGACATGAACACATTCCTGCTCTGTCAGGCTTTGGCAGCATTCTAGCAATATCAGAATTTTCTCACATTCACATATGGATGAAGTTTCGTCAATGAACACCTGCCAAAAATCCTCGCATCAATGGTCAACACCATGAACGCCTTTTCAAATTCTCTTTCTATTCAGGTACCAAGAACCAGCTACATAAGAGAGACTCTTCCACTCCACACCACCCTATTGATTGCATCTTTTCATCCTAACACAGAAACTCTTACTGTCATTTTTCTAATTGGTAGTAATAAGTTCACAGCCATCAGTTTTTTATTTGGCATGACTTACAGCTGTAGACTGTTCAGCTCAGAATCAGAAGCCTCTGAAAAGAACGATCATCCTTTTAGTCCAAGACTGAGTAACACATGGGTCTGGGTTCCTCCCCCTCCACAGACAGGCACCTAACCCTTCATTTCATAGCATACAGAACATCTTCAATGGAAGGCAGGGACCTTTCTGCAAACCTCATTATTACAAAAGACAACCAAAAAAATGACAATACCATCTTTTATAATTTTAACCCTACCATATAAAAGTGGTGGGAGGACAGAAGGTATGTATTGAACTTGTGTGAAAATCTGGGACAAATTACAGGGACAAAGAAGAAAAAAATCTAGGACTGTGTAAAAGAACTGGAATATAAATAATGGAATTAAAGGCAAAAGGAGAGAACTAAAGTCCTAATAGTTATGGGCATAAGGCTGTGCAATTTCTTCCACAGAGAAAGCATGGAAGGATATCACCAGAAGCAGTTTTTAACAGATTTGGAGTAAGCATCAGAATATTGTGCCCTGACTTCAACAGATGCACTTAATTTCTTACTTCTGTATTTTAAAAACTCATGAGCATCTGATTGTTTACTTAGGGTTGAAATTAGTGAATTCTGTAGCATAGTCTTATATAGCCTCTTAATACCTTGCACACCTGTTGTTAGAAGGTCTGTGTCGGATACCATTCTATCTCTTTTTCCACTTCCAGGCCAGGCTCACTTCTGCATTCCCATCACATATACACCTTGACAAGGGCAGACTTTGGGCATTTCAGATGGCCTTGAACATAGTTTAGTTGATACACACTTTCCTTCTTTAGCCAGCACTTCCCTGAATTCCTATGGTAAAGCAGCTCAGCTTTATATGCTTGCCTGTCTTGAGGGAAAATGAAAATTTTGGATTCCTCTCTTACCCAAATAGCAGTTTCCATGGAAGGAAAAAGTACAGTTAATCCAGCTTTAGAAGAGGGATTTGCTGACCATTGTTTAAACTCAGAGCTCTGCTGGCAGACACAGCAAAGGCAAGAGTACAGCACAACAGCCTGATGTCAGACGGGGCACCACACACTGATAAAAGCCAGTTTTCTTTTCTACTCCCAGTATGGAAGCATCTGATGCAGTTCTGATCCAGTACCCACATGGTCTCCAAGTATTTGAAGCCTGCCTAGACTAAAACTAGTATCACTAGGAAGAGCAATCCAAAAAGTTTTCAATTTTAACAGAATTGTTACAGTTTTGTTTGAGGAAGAACATGATTGTGCTAAGTTTAAGGACAAAAAAAGGGGAAATCAAAAAAACCTCAACACAACTACATGAACCAGAGAAGAGAGACTGAGGACATTAAAGCTTTTTGGTAATTTTGGCAGTCTCCAAGTGAGGATGAAAGTTTCCCAGTCTTAGAGGTTTCCCTTTCATTTTGAAAGAGCAGGGATTCCTCAATTCTGAACCAGCTGGTTCTCAAACATGTGACTGAACGAAGTGCTAGGGAGAGGCACCTTATCAAGCACGATCATCCTTCAGCTACTATATTCAACTGCACAACTACACAAGTTACACCTGAAAAACATTACACTTGATATAAACACAAGAATAGGAATCAAAAGGAAGAGAAATTCCACAGGGCATCCACTAATCAGGACTTCAAGAAAATAAAGGGTGCAACAAAGCACAAAATGAGTTACTATTAGTGCAATGGGTGTATGCAAGAAGTAGAGTGAGAAAAACAAAGCTGTGTTTTCAGAAACACAGCATAGGTCAAAGAAATAGGAGGCCTTTAAAAACATGTTTGAGTCTCTGGAGCCCAATGCTGATCCCACAGCAGTAAAGATCAGCAATCCCACCAAAAACCTCAACCTGCACCCAGGGTATAAGAAAGCACTTATAGAAACAACTATTGAAAAAGAAATACTGAAGGAGGATTTGATTTGAACATAAAGACTCAAGGATCAAGAAGCAATTCTTACAGTTCCTTCTCCCAAATCCTTAAAGTCATAAATGAATAGCTTGCAATAATCAACATGACTGTAACTGAGGTCTCTAGATACTTGTCCTAACCCTGCCCATGCCTTCTACACCACTAGACAAAATTACTTCTTCCCTTATAGAAGAGGGTATACCACTATTATGCCACCACAATGTAGTAAAGGCTTAATGTTTAATCTGTTTCTACATATCTAGGGTCTTTGAACAGAAGGTACAGCTGGAAAGGCATTATTATTGCCATGAAATCCTAGTAAAAAACTAATTCAAATTGGCTAGGTTACCAGCACACACAGACCAAAAAAGTCAGCCAAATGACCATAAACAGAAGATAATGAGAAACGGCAGCAAGTCAAGCTGCAGGGGGTAGAGATAGCTAGGAGGTATTATAGGGATCAGCATTAGATCCAGTCCCATTAGGTAACTTCATTAATCATCTGGAAGAATAAGTATCAAGTTAAAGGAGCTGCAAATGATACCAAAATAGGAAATATTCCTCCATAAACACAACAGCAGAAAAAGAAATAATATAGAGGGGACCTTAGAAGATTAGAATTATGGGCAGGAAATTAAGATTCAGCCTTTAAAAAAAAATTTAAGTTAGTGCGTCTGGTGGAAATTAATTTGAAACAGATTGAACAAATTAATAGAAAAAGCTGGGTGCAGCAATGCCTGGAGAAATCAAGGAGCAATAATAAATGACCCACTCTCTCTAAAAGTGCATACAAAAACATTAGATAGTGGGAGTATCTGTTTGTTTTACCAAGAATCTACAAAGGTGCAAAGACTTCTGAAAGTCATGAGCTGCAGTATGCCATCTCTGACATTCTGCTTCTCACCTCCAAGGCCCTCACAGGAAGAGATTCATCCTCCTAGATACCTGTAACCCACATATTTAAATTGTCTCTGTGTACTAAATCATTTTTCCTACCTATAAACATGGATTCCAAGGAGCAGGAGCAATATGTTTCCCATCCAAAAGAAATTTCCTTCTTGTTACTTCTAAAAGTATCCCATCTGTCTTAGCATTTCATTACCTGTAGATTTTCTCTCTTAAGCAGAGCATGTCATCCACATTACATTATGAAGTGCAGAGTGATACCTGAAGGATGCATCAAGAAACACACTTTGCTAATTTCAACCTGAAGTAGCATTTCCTTATATAGCTGCAAGCTCCCGTGCAACTGCATGTTAATAGAGAACTATAATGAAGAATTCAAGGGACTTATGCCCAGTAGTAAATTACTCGTCATGCAGGACCATATCACTCAAAAACATTAAACAGAAATGAAATACCACTCAGAAATAATAAAAGGTTGTTGCTGCATAATATCATTCAGATGTTTAGCTGGACCACAAAGGCCCAACAGGCAGAGCTATGACTCAAACCCTTTCAGAATACACACATGCTAGACAAACACTTTAAAATACTACCTTAAACCTACATCATGCTTTGCAAGAATTAGTCACTTCAGCAACATGAGACACATAACTTTCCATTTCTTTCACTGTGGTGGGTTTTTTGTGGTTGTTTTTTTTTTAAAAACCCACACGCTAACAACCTCTACCCTTTCCTGTCCCATAAAGGTTGCAAACAATTTACTGTTCATTTACCATGAATCATTCAGTACAGCAGATGTTAAAATTTAGAAAATAATGGCACAACACCAGAAATCTTACCAGGTGACCTTCACAATTGCCAAGTGCCAGCTAGAGTAGCAACCTGCTGTTTTGAACAGATAACCCACAGGAAAAAGGAACTTCTGATGTATTTCACCTACTACAGTCACTTAAGAGTTTCACTAGCATGACAGCACTTGAGAATGGGGGTCATTGATCAGTCAGAAATCTTTCTACTCTATCAAAACTTCATGGAGATGAGCTACAGACATTGATTGGGACTAATGAAACACTGGAGTTTGTTTTCCCAGTTACAAGGCAGAAAATGTTGGCATTTTAAATTTCGTGAGCTCTCCTTTAACTTTTCCATTACTTGATAGACAGAGAGGTCTCTCATCCTTGAAGTAATTATCCTAGTGATCCTTACGTTACCTCAGCTACAGGAGCACCCAAGATTTACTACAGTCACAGTAAGGATATGCTCTGTCACTTCTGGAAAACAACCTAGAAGAATCAGAACCTCAGAGCTATTTCAGAAATTCTGAAGCCTTGCAAACCTTCACTGAATGGAGAAGAATGCAAGCAGCCTACAAGGCCTAATGAAAACCAGCTTGGCATCTGTCACTCATAACGACAATATGAGAAAAAAAAGGTTTAATTGGCATACATGCATTCCTCCCTGTTTTACTTCACTTCCCTTTAAGTAACCCAAGTATTAACTTTTACGGCAAACAAACAATCAGTACTTTTCCAACATTCATTCTGTTTCTGCTACTATTCCTGTCATATCCTTTTCCAAGCTGTAAGCATCCTTGAGATTTCATTGAATTTCTTGCTTAACAGCTGAGAAAGACATAGCTGTCATCTGACCATGCATGGACTAACTAAACCCAACCTTATCTAAAAACAAGCAAAGAAAAACCCATTCAGTTTTCAGTTTCATATAGGATAGCTACACATCTTTCTGTCTGCACACATTCTTGAACAGTAATGGCTTCCGACTCTGACAGATACTACTAAAGAACCTGTTACTGGTCAGAGCATTAAGAAAAACTGAAATTAATGACAATTAACTTTAATTTACTGTCTGTAAACTGCACCGATTTACTTGCAGTGTCATGAGCAGCTAAGTTGTCTCGAAGTAGAGGAAAAGCAAACTGGAGTGGTCAAAAGATAGCAGCTAAGAGGAGGAAGTACTACTGCCATCTTTGCTTGAAAACTAGCGCTCAGAGGCTTCAAGAATCCAAGAAAAACTACAAGTGACATTTTTGAACCTGGGTTGCAAGGATAAATGTACTTAAGAAAATTCAGAATCCAGCCACCTCCTCACCACAGAGCCTTCAGGAAATTGGCTCTTTTCCCTTTCGATTCAGAAGCTTCTTGAGCTTTTAGCTTCCTCTCCCACACCACGCATGACCTTTGTTAATTACTGCAGCAGTGCTTGGTCCAGTGCTCTCTGAATTTACAAAGCATCCATAACCTTGCTCAAAACACATTTGGAAGCCATTTTTGATCTAGTCTTCAAGGTTTCACCCTGCATTGGCTCTCTGAACTATTCTAAGTAACTCTGTCCCACAGGAAATTATCAGCCTCTTTCTTTCATCTTTTAGATGCTCCAGGCACTGGACTGGCTGTAAGGACATTCTACCCTTCAGAACATGCACCCAATTTCTCTCCAAAACCCAGAACATTCTTTTCTTTGTTTAACCTTATCAAGAATTCCATCTTGATCAGTCCCAGATTACACCAACATGGACAGCCATACGTTTCTTTTCAGAAAGTAAAAGTCAAAGCATTGAAAAGTCTTCTTTTTCAAGGAACTTTAGATTCTAGCTGGACTGCAGTTGTGTAGGCACATAGTGCAAGGAGACAAATTTTGCATCCAAAAAAGCCTAATTTTGGCTTTTGTGGGCTGCAGTTAGATTCTTCCCATCATTATGGCATGATACAGAAAAAGCCAGGTTCCTGGACAAGATAGAGACTATTCTGTTAGAGAGAGATCATTTTAAGAAGTTTATTTTGGTCTTCTATAAAGCAGCCATCATGTTAGCAGTGGAGCGTCTGAGCTTTGTAGCTTTCCAGCTCTCTGCCACACAAGAGACTAGGAAGCCAACCACAACAGCTCTGCTTAGCAGAGGAGTCCTCCAGGGAAGGGATAGGATACACAGTGTGGGTTTGTGGTAATAAGGAGGCAGGAGCTCATTTTTGCAATCCCACAGGCAGGAGGACTTCAAAAGCACAACCCACAAGATAAACGGAGCTATCTTGGGACAAAGAGAATTGTTCTATATGTTGTTTTCTAAAAAATAACTCCACACATGATATTATGTTGCCCTCAGAGGATATGGGGCAAAGGGGCAATTATTAACTGGCCAGACTGAGCTGGAAGAATAGGGTTGGGTCTGGCAAAGAGAGGTACCACACAACCACAGAGATATTGTAGCAACTGTGCTGCCTTTTTTACTTCAAAGTAAAAAAGAAACCTCTACCAGCAACACCTTTTTAATATATATACGCACATATATACCGACACACATGCACTCAAAAACACAAGCTTAATATGAATATGGTTTATGGGCTCAGATAGGATAAGTTCTTTCTAACAGAACTGCCAACAGGAAAAATACGAGTGTCAGTGTTGGGGTTACTGCAGGGCAGCTATACTGTACATGAGCCCCTATTCAACCCACCCACATTTGTTTGCTTTCTAGGCAGCCCATGAAGCACCAACCTACACCTCCCACAGCACCTGGACTTCAGACTCCTTCGCAACACTTGGAAAGTGGTCATAAAACTCTGCCTAAACTGGAAGTCTCAGGTGCTGCTCTACAAACCTGCAAGTTCCACAGTTCATTCATACTCACACCCCAGAAAAATTAACCACAATAGTGAAAAGTACCAGAGGATCCCTTACAGCCAGTTTCATACTGTTCACACTGGGCTTTACTTTCAATTAAATAATAGCAACAGCACTGAGGCAGGTAGAGGAAGTTGCACGAAAAGC
Organism: Oxyruncus cristatus; assembly: GCA_013399855.1. Lineage (NCBI taxonomy): Eukaryota > Metazoa > Chordata > Aves > Passeriformes > Cotingidae > Oxyruncus > Oxyruncus cristatus. Next base: position 1,062,967 of record VXAY01002317.1, read on the forward strand.
AAAATAGACAACTTATAGAACCATACTTTCTAGGTATGTGTGTGGCCTCTACTACTACAGTGTCAAGAGTGCCTTTTTCTACTAATGAACAATTTCAACACCTCTTAAAAAGTTGGGAAGTATTATCTTCAATACAGAAGCAGAAAATGGAAGCCAAACAGCACAGAACTGTGAGTATTTGGGTGCCTAAGTCAATTAAAATCAGTGGAAAATTAGACATTTAACCATACTTACACAGTTGGCCTAAGAGATTTAGACCTGACTCTCAGTATAACAAAGTACTCATACCTCCCACCACAGGCAGTCTTCATGCTTGGAAACCTGAGCCCTAAGTGACTTCCCAAAGAACTCGTGGCCAGACTGAGAAATTAAAGCAGATCCAGTCCCACTCCACTTCTTAACCAGGGCACAATTTGCCCCTCCCTACCTAGGTCCTTACTCCAGAGAGCTCATTGAAACAAACTTGCAGGAAATCAAAGTCTCTGTTGCACAAACGTGGAAGGATTTACACACACAGCTTGGGAAGTCAAAATAACACCTCCTGCTCCACTTTACCAGTCTGCTCCCCCATGCTCCTTGACCCAAATTAAGTCAGATCCAAGTCCTGCTTCCTAAAAAAAAAACAAAAAAAACCCAAAGGTCAGAGCCAGGCTCCTGAGACCTCCTGGGGGTTCCCAAGTTCCTGTATTAGCCTTACAATTATTAAAAGGCCAACATTAAAAGGAAGTCCAGTCCTGAGGCCACTGTTAATCTAATAAACACTGGAATTAGATTTCTTCTCAGTGAAGAGCCTGCCCGCCTGATGGCACAAAGCCAACATTTAAATGCTACTGTTGCTCAGAGCCCTAAATTAGTTTTGGATCTGGGGAGTTTGCCTTGAGCTACAGCCAAAAGAAACATAGGAACTGGAGGGAAATTTGTTAAACGTTAACAGAGCTGCAGGAAAGGACTACAGCATGGCTAGTAGGTGGAAGGGAAGAAGGAAGGGAAGCCACAAACAAACAGAAGAGAAATGGGAAGACATGGGAATTGTGCAGAGTAAGGAGATTTTTGTACAGAAGTGACTCCCCTGCTTAACTCCCCCCGTAGGTATGTGTAAAGCAGACTTTTTAGGTCCCACTTGCTCACAGGATTTTTTGCAACTACAGTGGTTCTCATCTACCTTCCTCTCTCCATGTTTAAAACACAGGATAAGACTCTCAGGAAACTCCGCACTCCTGACTCCTCGGGCTACACTGATGCTGAGTTACCATGAAATTTGACTCATCCCTGGTCAGCTGAGAGCAAGTGTATATTTCCAGTCTCCCTGGTTGGGATCTGGACAGATACCACCTTCTCAGAGGGAGTGGTACACAGCTGCCTGCAGGAGCAGCTCTTGCAGAGGGTTCTTTTTTGTGAAAAGGATGTAGTGAAAACAATGCAAGATCCTGTCTATTTATGCTGTTATTTTACTGATGAATTGTAGGACTTAGCTTAATGTCCTTCTTCCTTGAATACTCAAACACTTGATGTAATACAAATGTCTGTGTAGAGAGTTTAAAGATACTCCCATTTTGACAATTAGCACAGCTGGTTAGAGTACGGTGCTAATAACATTCAGCTTATGGGTTTGATGCCCATATGGGCCCTTCACTTAAGAGCTGGACTTGATGATCCTCATGGGTCCCTTCCAACACAGAATATTCTATATTCCATGAAACGTTTCCCAACAGGAATTGAACACGAAGACTCCCCCATTGGACAGCTGCTTCCTGTGAAGCCAAGCCAGTGAGGCTATAACCTGCATTCTGATAGAAGTGACTAGAGATGCAGAGAAAAAAAAAAGGAAGAAAAGCAACTTTCACCTCAGAAAGCTGTTATGACAATGTGACCTGATTAGTGATGAGGAAAGGCTGTGGACGTTGTCTACCTAGACTTCAGTAAAGCATTTGACATCATCTCCCAGCACTCTCCTGGAGAAACTGGCTGCTCATGGCTTGGATGGGTGCACAGTTCACTGGGTAGAAATCCAGCTGGATGGCCAGGACCAGAGAGTGGTGGTGAACAGAGTTAAATCCACCTAGTGGATGAAGCTGGTGAAGGGTCTGGAGCCCAAGTCATAGGAGGAGGAGTTGTTTAGCTGGAGTAAAGGAAGCTCAGGGGAGATCTCTACACTTCCCTGAAAAGAGTTTATAGCAAGATGGAAGTCAGTCTCTTCTCCTAAGTAAGAAGTGATACAACAAGACGAAACAGCCTCAGGTTATGCGTGGGGAGGTTTAGTTTAGATACATTAGGAAAAATTTCTTCACCAAAAGGGCTGTCAAGCATTGGAACAGGCTGCCCAGGGGAGGGGTAGAGCCACCATTCCTGTAGGTATTAAAATGACACATAGACATGGCACTTAATGACATGGTTTAGTGGTGGACTTGGCAGTGCTTGGTTAACAGTTGGACTCTATGATCTCAAATGTCTTTTCCAGCCTAAATCATTCTATGAATTGGAAGGAATGAAGAGCTTTAGAGAGCAAAAAGCAATCCTTCTGTCATCTTCCCAGAGCCCACAAAGGGCCTTTGTTTGCTCCAACTGTATCTCCACTCTTTCCACCTCTCTACAGAAACATTTCCAAACCAGTGGGCACACATGTGCACGGGGTGCTGTAGAAAAAGATAAAACTACTGGAGAGCATACTCATTAAAGATCTTATGTGCCATCCTTTACTGTACCACACTTGAAGCTGAACATTGCTGGGGGGCAAGAGCGTTCACCCCCCCCACCAATCTCCTTGCACTGCAACACACAGAACCCTTTCAAAGCTTGAAGAGTCTATTTGAATAAATCATCTGTGCTTCTCAACAGAAGCACGCTATAAACAAGGTATTAAAGAAGCAGAAGAACGAGCAGAGGGCATTCAACCATGTCCAGATACTAAATCAGCTGAGTAAAAAAATGGGTTAAAGAAAACCAGAAGTATCACAACATGGACTTGTTTTCAACACATCTGACATTAAATATATAATAAAAACGAATTTTCAGTCCTAGAAAGGGTCTATAGGCATCCTGAAATTCCATCCCATCACTGCTGAGACAACAAGCTGCCCATCCACTGTCAATCTCCACATCAGTCCCCAAATTCAGCTCAACTACAGTTCTGTTCTCACACAGATTACAGCATACTTTTATATACTTACCTAGTTTTTACATTCTTCATGTTTCTACCAAGTTCTTTTGCAACATTCCCCACGCAGTCTGTGGAATTTTACATATCTCTTTGCAGATTTTTCCTACTGCCACATTCAGAATTGCAAAGGAGGAGAGACACACACGGACAAGGGCTGCTCAATTCTGCAAAACTATTAAAATATAGGCAGCAACATTTGAGCAAACCCCCATACAATCTCCTCATGAGCAAAATAACCCTAAACCTTATTTTCATTCTCCAGTCCCTTGTCTCTCATGAGATAGAGCCTGTTTACAAGTCTCCTGCTGTGCACACCACTCCTTCCCCAAACGAAGGAAGTCCTCTCTCACACAAACACATACACACAGACTGAGCAATGCTGACTCCGGTGAGCATCCCCTTCCCGCATCAGCCTTATAAAGGGTTAAGGCCCAGTCATCACACACCAGTAGGCTGACAGCTTTATGTCTGTAATGTCTGTGTGGGTTTCAGACTCTCCCTTTAATCGGGTTTCATTGCAATTAATCAGTAGGTTTCTTTATAGGAAAAAAATAATAATAATAAAAAACGGCGAGCATTCTATTCAGCCCAATTCAATCTGTCCAGCCAAATCTCACGACCAGCTGGAATGCCCCTTCCCTAGTCTGCCCAGCAGGATGCCCAAGAATGGCGTGTGAACGTTTCTCCCTGCTCCTGCTCCAGCGTTAAAATGAACAATAGTCCCTGCCAGTGTCATTCTTCGGCAATTCATCTCTTCCTGTCGCCAGACTCTTTCGTTCCTTCTTGCCCCTTCCACCCTTTTTGTATGAAAAACAACAGCAGATCAGCAGCAATATAATAAAATAAAATTGTATTTACTTGGGAGATTTGAGGGAAGGGGCAAGAAGGGGGTTGGGAAGAGGAACAGCCCCCACCCCCCTTCGGCAATGAAGACATGGAAAGGGAGGTTCTCAAGCCCCAGCTGACCTGCTCCACTCCACGCCTGGTTTCCCTGCTGCAAGGGGCATCAAATTTGCCAGGGGGACTGTAGGGGAGACAGGGCCCTTTTCTTCTGGAGGATGTTGGAACTGTAATTACAGAGAGGTACTTTCGAGGGGTTGAATTAACATGGATCTCAACTCATGTTCCCTGTGTTTTTCATGTGCAGACCCTTACTCAACTTTCTCATTCACCAGAGAATGGGTCAAAAGAGGCTGAAAGAGGCTGCAAGCACAGTGTTAGGAGACTTGGACCTCCTCTTCCCGAAGGAGCAGAAGCAGAAGGAAACTGATAAGGGACAAACTCCAAGAAAAAAAATACTATAGTACATGCGTATATACATACACACATATTCCCCAACAGAGTAGGAAATGTGTAGCATAAAAAATTAGACAACATTGAGGTCCATGAGGAACAGATTAACCACAGAGGTAAGCAGCATGCTAAGACACACACCACGAACCCCAATACCAGCTTTCTCGCCATTGAAGGGAAATGAGGGACCAGGTCCTGGAATACTTTAGTAAATTTAGTTTCACATGTATGAATTTAAAAGGATTGCTTCCTGGTATTCAGAACTGAGCAACAGTCTGGCGAAAATAGTATCTTAGATAGTATGCTTCAGAACAACTAATCCAGCTGCTTCTGATTACACAGGACACTTAAAATCCATTATAAGCAAGACAAAAAAAAGCTTTACTGAAATCCCAGAACTAAATTCACCTGCTCAGCTTTTAACAGGCCCCTTTTGCACTTCACGACACCACACAAACCCCACTTTATTTGCAACAAAAACTCCTGAACTGAATGTAGAATTATTATATGGTATTCATTACCATAACAGTCAAGCAGCCCATAAACTCAGATTTATCTTCATATCTTACAGCTATAAATCGTTTCATCAGCTTTATTTTCTAGATCTCTGACAGCCAGAGTCCCAAGCCAGAAACCTCTGTTTCTAAGTGTCCAACTTGAAATGCCAAAGCCTAACTTGCACAAGTGTTGGATGCTCACAAAACACGATGGAAAAAAAGGGGAGTAACACAGGTGCTATAGAAATAAAACGCTGTACCAAACAGGTCAGTTTCAGGCCTCTCAAACTTGCAAGTCCCCCTTTTTAAGAAAAAGGACAGGCAACAGAAAAGAACATGAAAGACACAAGTTGCTTTGTGGGTGAGCCACTACAGAAAAGTGGGACTTGGGTGTAAGAGGTATAGGTTGGATGTAGGACCTAGATGTAGGAAAAGAGAACACAAGGCAGTGTCCCATCTCACACCCACATCCCAGAACCTTCCTTCCACCTACCCATATTCCCTTATTCCTCTCTGCCTCCTAAAAAGCTTCCCTGCTTCTATAACCCATTTCTCTTCTGCTACTCCTTCCTCCTAAACTTTTCTTTTTTTTTATTCCCCTGAGAAATGCCCACAAATTCAAACTTGATTCAAATCACGTGCGTGCACAGTCACCTGTCTCTCTACATCCACTGAGTACACATATACAAGTTTAAGCCAGGTGCAAGCTGATGGCAAAAGAACAGCTCTTTTCCATCTGAATCACTTAGCTACCAAAAAGTTAACCCCTTAAAATTACCTGGAATAATTTGAACAGGCAGACAAGTTGTATTATTCAGTATCGGACATAACACAGCTGCACTGGTTTTGTGTGCATCCCTTGGGGGATGACATAGCTCTCCATGCTATTTCTTGCACTGCAACACAATCTTCAGCACTGCTTTGTATCACACAGAAATAGCCTAATGCCTTCTCCTCCTCCTCCTCCTCACGGCCTGTAGGCTAGCAAAGAAGCACTCAGCCCAGAGGGCAGCCTCTCAGAAGGCATTATGTGGACCAGAGTTCCTCTGCAGCCCTTCACTTCGGGGAATCGTTGGAGCAGAGCTCCTGTTCAACTCAAGCCTGACACCGGCCAGTCAACATCTATCGCAGAGAGTGTCGAAGAGGCTTTTGCTGACAGATTTTTCAACTCCTACTCAGCACATACAAGCACCAATTGAAATTTTTGAAAATGTTAGAAACATTTGAATATTTGAAAAGTATTTACAACTCCACCATTCATGTGTGAATTTCAGAGAAACCAAAGAATTCTTAAGCCTCTTTTGTTTTGTTTGTGGGTTTTTTATTAATTCCTGGAGCATGGGAGGCTTAACAAACATTCTCAAACTTTTCTGTACTATGTGAAGATTTTAAATATTTTGTCCCTGTCCTTATTTTCCAAACTAAAGTTTCACGGGTAGTTTTAAGCAGAAAGTCTTCTCTCTGTCCCTCAAAATTCAGCCAGGAAAGTTACAAATTGGTGAAACTTTTATCAACTAAAAGAGAAAACCAGGCAAGGATTTCAGTAGGCTTGGCCCCTGTGACACCACTCCTTTCCTACACATTATGCCCCTTCTGCTCCAGAGGTATTAGGACTTTCTTTGGAATTTCTAATTCACTTACACAGTCAAGCTGAACTCAAAGCAACTGTTCTCGACTTGCACTTAAAGACTTAGACTTCTATTTTAGTTCTCAGGACAAATTGCTCCCAAAGGCTTGTTTGTTTTTCCAGCCACATTAGCTGGTCTAATCAAAGTTTTTCTCTTTTCCTATAAACGTTGCCTCGCTAGCAGTTGTGATGCTCTAAGGATAGAATTCTTTTACAAATACTATATCATGAATAATAAAAAATAAAGGGGCAGTCACCAGATGCTGGTGAGGGTATGGATATTCTATATTCTTTTTACTCATCTATATTTGGCCTACTAGTAATTTCCTCCTACAAAGAAGGTTTCATATTCTATGCCCACCTCCAAATGAAAGGCAAGGATATCCTTTATTTAAAAGCATTGGTTATATCCATACTAAGAACTTTACTCCAAGCTTTACCACTGCACAGTAGTCTTGCTCATCCTGCAGATGGTCTTGGCCAGAGAGTCCAGGAAGTTCAGTCTCCATATGTGCACCTCTGTATGTGCTCAGTAAAAAAAAAAAAAAAAATCTGTGCAGCTACAACCTTAGAGCAAAAGTACTCCCTGCTCTGGAAGAATACTGACACAGGTAAGCATCTCCAGCTCAAATTTAATTTCTGACATAATACCTCTGGAACAAGGATTATGCTTCTGATATCATTCCTACTGTAACAAGAACATCAGGTCTAAGACAACATTCAGTCTTTAATACAGACGCAACACAGCTTAACTAATGTAAGAATTTAACTCCATAATGTGGGCACGCCAAGTTTGTTGCCAGCCCTGCAGAGCAGGAAAGGAATATTTAAAGGAGGTGGCCTGCTTAATTTTTCCTCATAATGCTACAGAGAAGTGGGTTCACCTGATCTCTTCTTGACAAAAATCAAGCAGTTTCATCCTGTATAGGTTATCTCCACTGCAGCTTTAGAAACAGGGGACAGAACAAGCACAGAGATATGAGTTTACAGGTCTATCCCAGGACTATAGTAATGGGCTCAAGGAACATTCAAGGCCAAAACCTGTCACACAGTGAAGTTAAAATAGTTTGCTTTAAAGAGACATCACTTCTCTGATTTATTCCATGTCTGGAGCTGGGACCCAGATCAAATAAACTAGAAACCGAGAGATAATTCACAGGTAATAGAGGGAGCAGGAAATCAAGCATAAAACCCTACAGAATGGTTAAGCAGAATTAAGCTAGACATACTTAGCACAAGAAAAAGCTGTATTTTCAGTCTACACCAACACTTCGGATGAAACTACACAGAAGGGGCTTGTCAGCTATGTTTCCTTCCTAAAGAAAAACAAAAAAAGGAGACTGGCTGAGCTGAAACTACTATGTGTTATGTGCCTTAATCTTCCTTCTCCTTCAACACTGATGCTCCCCCAAACACTCTCTAGCTTTAGCATGGATGCTGAATGCTGACAAATGTTCCTTTTAGAAGCCTGGATGGCAGAAGCCAGAGATAAATCCCTCCACCCATATCTATTTTTGTCTCCCTTGCATATACAAAATTTCTTTCCCCCTCCTACCTCTCAAACCCATCTCACCCTCCCCCCCTCAAAAGCGATTAAGGAAAAGCTGTAGAAATATTTGCCCAAAGCTGGAGCCTGTTGCTGGGCCCAGCTGTATTGTTGGTAGGAATACACACAGCAAACTTTCACTGTGAGGAGCCCTGCAGGACTCCAGGCACTTCAGGGAGGCTTTGTGAGCCCAGCTCTGCATGCACTAACCAGGCTATTGTGAAAGGGAAACAGAAAAAAGTGTTACAAACCTCAATGCTCCCCCACTTTCATCTCCCCCCATCTCCCCATGTGCCCCCCCTTCCATCAGCCACCACCTTTCCCAAGACAAATCTAGAGGGGAGGGGGCCACTGATGAAGAGACTGAAAAGGCTTCTTCAGTTGGATTTAAGGCAACAAGTCAGAGCTGCAAGGAGTCCTTTATCCACCAGGGAAGCCTCCCACTGCTCCAGAGCTGGGCCGAGCGGGGATCCTGGGGGTCAGTTTTCTGAAGGCTGCCATTGATTTGTCACTGATGATAAGTGAAGCCGGGGTCGTTCCCACCATCGCCTGCAGAGGGGATGACTCTCCCACAACGCCCGGCAGGGGAGAGGGACGGCAAACGAGGAAACATAGAACCCAATGGTCGAAAAACCCCAAAAGGCTCTTTTTCCCTAACGAGCAGCAACAAAAAGGAGCAACCGTGCTGAGACGGAGGGAGGGGAGGAGAGGCAACAGTGCACAAGGGAAGCACGGTCGCTCATCAGCGGGCAAGCCTTCCCCGGGCGAGAAAGAGCAGAGGGGATTTCTTTAGCCTCAGCCTCCAAAGGGCCTCACAGCGCCAACTCGGTCAAACAGTATTCCTTCAAAAACTCTCCAGCCGGTCCTTTGCCAATAGTTTTTAAACCTGCTCTATTTACATAGAGACACTTTTCTCTCAAGCACATGCTGCTGGAAACTCGTTCTTCTGCTTTTTGGGAGGGGAAATCTTTTCTCACAGTACTAAATAAATGAGAGAGGCTAATGAAGCACCATGTCTAAAAGGTGAATTCCCAAAGCAACAGGAGATCTTAAAAGAGCACCGGAGCTCCCCCAGGGAACATACAAATAGAGCAGCAGCTGCCTGGGCAAGACCAGATGCAGATGGGTGAACTGAAAGCAAGACAAAAGGTGGAGGGGGAGGAAAGCTGAAAAAAAAAAAAAAAGAAAGAAAGAAAGAAAGAAAAAACAAATCAGCAAAAGAAGTAATGATCCCTGGCCTTTCTGATGTAACTAGTTAGGAAAGACCATCAGAACTGGTTCAACTTGCATTATAAAAAAAAAAACTTGTGCTCCAAGACGATGAGGATGTTTAAGAGTAAATTGGACACCTTTCCTTCCTTTCCCTGCCCTCTGTGAAAGCCCTCAGCTAGCTTCTGCCCTGGCCAGGCTGAGCACACAGGCCTTGTAACACGGCCTGAAGAGCAAGAAACACATGTCTCCAGAGAGAAAAAGAGAGTCACGCCTGCAGCTTCCTTCCAGTTCAATCAGACTAGATCCAGCAATCTGGAGGATCTTATCTGGCAATACATTACCTCAGGACAACTGTGCGCAGCTCCTAAAGCACCAGTTTATAATTCAGCGTGCTAAAATAAATGGAATTTGCCAACCTGTAAACTGTGACATTCAGCAATATTCTACCTCACATTCAGCCACTCAGAGGAACAGAGTGGATCACTAAGAGTAGTAATTATTTCAGATATTCTAGTTAAAATTTCTTGCTATAAAAGAGAGCACAGCCTCCATGGACCCTTAAGCTGTGGATGAGCACAATATCAGAACCTTAACAGATAAAATCCAGTCCAAAAACTTCACGAGTTTAAACATAAAAAAAAAAACCAACCAAAAAAAAAAAAAACCCACCCCAAACCTCATTTATATTTGGGAAATAGCCAGCAACCAGCTAGCTCAAAACACAGGTTTAACATGCTTCTTGCCAGAAATATCACTCTGCAACCAAGCAGCCACATCCTAAACCAACCAAAGCTTTTGAACAGTCCTAAAGTGCAACCCAATTAAAGCCCATTCAAGACCTCTGCCTCCTAATGAGAGAGAAATAAACATCTCCTGAGCTTGAAGAACTAAGCACTTGGACCTTTGCCACTACTTTGGAACCTGGAAATAGGCTTATATCCAGCAAGACTTCAACTTGCACACCTGAATAATCCCAATAGCTACATGAGAAACAGGATTAAAAAAGCCAGTTTCAGATGGATCCATCTCTAACAGTCAATATTTGGTGTATCTGTTGCCAAATGGAGGGAGGGGATTCTTTCATGTCTAACAAAATGCAAACCCATGAGGAAACTTCACCCACAGCCAAGTCGCTTCTGTGGTCCTTTCTCTTTATTGTGCTGCCTGTTTTCATGAAAGTTTCATTCTCTGAGACTAGTTTTTTTGGGCGAGAAGATATGCACACATATTGAAATAACCATTACTTCCCTACAAATGCAGGTTGAACAGGCCTGAGGATTTTTCTCAGGAGAAGAGTCTGTATTAACAATATTATTAAGAACTGCTTCTGATATTACTTCCTGGACCAAGTTCCAGGATCTGAAGCGCATATTTAAATAAAAGACAGATTCCTCACAAAGCTCAGAAAACATTTAAGCAGACACATCATTCAGCCCTGGAAGAAGAATTTTTGATACTGAAAAAACTTTTAAAACTTTTCTGTCTCCTACATGCAGGCACACTGCCTTTTTGCTAGAACCACGGTCTCATGGCCAAAACCCATAAATAGACAGTGTGGTGTCTCCTGTCTTACAGATGCATTTACCACGATGACTCAAGAGCAATTTTCCTTCTGTTATTCCACTGTACTTTGGGACTACCCAAAGGGTACAAGAGGCAAATCAAGCTGAATCAAGCTTTTGAGCCAATTTGTGGGCATTGCAAGACGTGATATTATTCAGCCAAATATAGAGTGCTTCCTCTGATCAAAGAACGACCCAAGCCCATCAGTGCTATAAATGCTACCTAAAATGACGGGATAACAGTAAAGAAGCAACAGAACACAGGGCTACTTGTCTAGTTACTTTTACTCATAGCAAAATTTTATCTCCAATAATTACAATCTATCTTGAGAAGTTTCTGTGAGTTTTTTTCAGTTGAACACAGCCTTTTTTTCTCTCTTTCCACTTCTAACTCGAAGAGTTATATAGTAATCCGTTCCAATGGTTGTGCAACAAAATTATTTTTTTCAGTAAGAAAAAAAATATTTCTGTGGTGGAGAAAAAGGTCTTAATGTGCAGTTTGTATCTCAACTAAATTTGCTAAATTTTTCTGATACCTTACACTGCCATTCCCAAACACTGTAAGAAAATAACATTTATTCCTATGGATCATTCCCTAAGCAAGATCATCTGGTATATTTGGACCTTCGGTCAACAAACTGTGCTGAGCCAAGGTCAGATCAACTGAAGTCACAGTATGCCACTAAGCTACACACCATTATGGTCATGATGGCATTCATCTCCACTTCAGAGGTTGAGCCTAGTTAGATTTCCCATTTCCTGATCCTGTATTCCGAGGTTGAATGTAGTCCATTAAGTCCAGATTCTGAGAAGTATGCTTAGAGTTTCATTACCCTCCCTCCATTTTTTATTATACACTATCAATGTGGAATTACAAATAGCAACAGCATTCTGGAAATGGTCCCCATGTCCCTCCTTATAACTGTACAAACACTTGGCAAACTGAAATATATACAAGATGATTTAGTTATCAAGTCCTCAGAAGAGCATGACTGCTTTCCATGGGGAAATTATAATCTTCTGCCCTTCATGCTATAATCTAGTTTCTTGATTTCTTTGCCAGATATCCTTCCTAAACAAACCTTCTTCTGTGCACAATAAGCAAAGGACAGGAAGCAGTCCTGATCTGACTATACGTAAGTGATAACACAACTCTCAGGTCCTCCAGAAACACACTGATATTTGCTCAAAACAGGAAAGAAGCTTCAAGATAGTGTTTTTATACTCATCAGTAATGCTACCCTGAAGAGCTCCTAGCTCTCCTTCCCCTACTCCCAGTCCCATGTCTCCCACGGGCTGGAACAGCTTCGTGCAGTCTGGTAAACAACAGATGAGCAAAAGTGGTCCAGTGAACGATGAGCTTCAAAAAGATGCAAACCTGAATGATCTTCCAACTCCTCCTCACTCAGCCCAGTTTGATTCCTTCTTTTGCTTCACTGCTTCCAGAACCGTGGCCTCAGAGACAAACCGACAGAAGCAGTTGGGGTCATTTCCTGTTTAAGGCTCTACAGATGTATTTACTACAGTGGCTCACAAGTTATTTTCTTCTTACAGTCTGTTTATCAAGTCTTCATACATTTGTAAGTAGGACAGGCATGCTACTCTGCTGAAAATTCTTATGAAAAGGAATAAACACAGTGAATGACATCATTTTGTACTTAAGTACAATAAATGTTTAAAAAATGTAACATTCTAATCTGGGAAAAAGCCACTGACTTCATTGTGCAGAAAAAAAACAGCTCTTAAGCAACCAGTCACCATGGTACAGCTCTTTACACTCATAAGAAAAAAGTCTGCAGACTCCAAAGTAAAGTCACCAACTATCCCTAGAGAGGAATTAAAAAAAAAAAAAAGGAAAAATAAAAGACCTAACTATTAGCACACCTGGCCCTACAACCATAGGTAATCTTTATGTCACAGCTTGCAAAGATGACACTCCCCAGTTAAGTTCTGTACAGCTGATCTCCAAAGGTTATGGGGAAAAACACTTAAGCTACTGGGTAAATACAGCCACTGGAGCCAATTATGTATTTACAGAATTCTACCCAGCAATCTAGCTTGCTGCTACAAAGCAGCAAAAAGGAACATTCAATAATTACTATTTAAAGCTTGCCACAGCTAAACTATCCCAAGTCTGGAATCCAGGGTTTAACACTTGGATTCCTAACCAAGTCCAAGTTATGCTTCTGTTCTCAAATTTCTTGACCTTTGTGATTACATGGTTAAATATCCATTCGTGATCCATCCTCAGAGCTGTTACAGTCAGGACAGGGGAAAGGGTGGAATAGTCAGAGGCAGAACAGATCTTTGCAAGCTTGGTTTAGATATGATGCCCCTCATTAGACTAATGCCAACCATTTATTGAATATGCTGGCAGACAACAGGAACATGCACTGTTTAGGACAAAAAGAGTAACTAAATCCTCTTAGAAGGACATTACATCTGAGAATAATTTTCACTCTGCCAGTACCAGACCACAGACACAACAAACATGGCTAATTGTGACAATGTTGCATGCAGTGTATCAGAGGAGGGAAAAGGAACAGAGAAAGGCAGCTTCAACAGAAAGGTATTTCAGGGATGGAGAAGATAGGACAAGAAGCAGCAACACACAGACTAAAAAGCAAAGCATAAGTGGAGCCTCTATTTACTTTGTTAATCAGAATTTCCCTGTGGGTTTTTGTTCTCATTATTTGATACATCTGTCAATTTATTACATGTAGAAATTAATTCTTCAGAGTAGTGGTTGTCCTTATTGTACAGACACGCTGCATGTAACACCATGAAGCTCTGATTTCCATCAGAGTGAATCTTTATGTGATCCAATTGACAATTCATGTGTAAGATTCAGCCTATGTAAATCTTCCCCTTCAGCCTGCCACATATTCATTCAGGGAGAACAGGAATGGCCGTTTAGGCAGCTTATGTTTTCCCACAGCTAGCTCTGTCTTCCTTTGACCAACCAGACACATAGCATCAGCACTGCCATTTCTGCATCAACTCAGAAGAAGAGTGGGATTGTGCCTCCTTTTGTGTGCGTGCCCAGGCCAGGCTTGTCAAACCACAATATCATACTGCATCAGCAGAGAGCGTTGGGGAGAGCAAGCAAAACTCTGATCCAGATTCTGCAAAAAAGGACCAAAAAGCAACCCTCTACTAGATGTCAGTCGTTTAAAAGGCAAGATTAAGGAAGAAAAGTCAAGACACTAAAAGGAGATAAAGCCTTTTGTATTTAGATTGACCATTTCTCTGGCAACAACTCACAACGTAAGTCTGCGGTAGGCCAACTAAAACAAGATAGTAGGTCTTTGCTTCCAACCCTTATGAATAGAAGTTTCCACCACAAAAGGCATCACCAATTAATGTACTGCACTAATCACAACATCTGTAAGTTGATCTTTCACCACACTTGCACAGTCATACAGCGCGAAGACTATCATACAATACAATAAAGAGACCTATTCTTACATAAGCCACAGAAATTGAATCTTGAACTTGAATCCTCACCTTCCCTTGTTTCTAGGGAAAATCTTTCCAAATTACTGTTAAGAAAACAAAGAAGCAGAAAGCCAGTGCCAAAAAATTGGTTGGTCTTGCCTCCCTCCGTCCTTCTATCAGGTCCATACTGATGAGCTCACTGAAGAGCAATTCACTCCAGCTTGCCAATACCACACAACCTGTGGTTTCACCATTTTGCAGACCAGTTCTGTGATCAGATCAACAAGCTGAACTGATTCATCCAGCAGACATCCACACAGACCTATCAAAGGGACAAGGGGGTGAGACTGCTCTTGTGGGGCAACCCACAGTTGCACTAGACTAGGCATAACAAGAAACCACACCCCTGGGCCAAGCAAGCCTGACAGCTAAAGGCCAAGCCACATACACTGCGGGCAGAGGAGAACAATCCTCAGCAGTGACAACATCCTAGCATCCCCACCAAAAAAATTTCTCTCAGAGGTATCAAGTTTACTGAAATCTCTGAAAGGAAAAGGCAGCAGGAACAAAAATTTCTCCAGTTCTGATATTCCAAAACGTGGGCTTTATATTACCTGAAAACTGTATTTTGAAAACAACGTTTTCCATCAAATGAGATTATACTAAACCCTACTCAGTAATATGCACTTGTAAATCCTTGGGAGTTGCATTCCTAATGCCACCTGAAACAACTGACTGTGCCCCAGGCAAGCTACATCTCTACTGTCCAGCTCATAGTTTAATCATTCTAAGCAGTGTGTATAATTTACAAAGTTTTAACAGGAGAAGAGGACTAAACTGAGAGAGGGGAAAGAACAGCGGATAGGAAAACTGATCCATAAGTCATCTCTTCTAGTGTCCATGCAAGAGATGTGGATCTGCAGGAAGGCAAGTGGGTGATAATTAGGGACAGTTGGAACATTGTTTATTTCCTACTAGCAAAGACAGCAATTCAGGCCTCCAAGGATAAATCCAATTTCTTAACCAGATGGAAGGCATTTCATTTTCAAACACCATCTATACAGCAATGGACCACAGAAAGAAAGGAGCCAATTCACAAGATCAACAAGAAAACAAAATTACTAGAGATTTTAGAGACAAGTTCTCATCAAATTCTGCACTTACAAAGAGCCTCATGTTACATCAGAACTTGCACCACATCCCACCACAGTCAATTCAAAGACACTTTTATTGGCAAAACAAGCTCTGCAAGTGTTACCCACATGTAAAAAACAGCACGCTTGAGTTTCTCCCAGAAGTGGATTCAACATATGAAGTGCCTGCCTCCACAAAGGTTTTAAACAGAGGGATGCATGGCATGGAGTCCAAAGATAGAAATGAAAGTGTTCCAAGGAACAACATTTTATTTCTAGTAAGATAAGTGTTTCCTTGCTCTATTATATTTTATATTTTATTCACAGGATTAAAAGATTTTCTTCTCAGAGTCTCTTTTTACTTCTCTTGCCCAGATATTTACTGTTTGATTTATGGTATTCTCCCTGTATCCAACTTGTAAGCCAAGTTGCACATGCCAGTTCAGTATTTGGTAAGAGTCTGACTTGATCTTGCACATTTCATTGGTACTATCTGCCAGCATAATAACTTTGTGCAATAACTTGTGGCAGCCTAGCTGGTTAGCAGGTTCAGAGTTCTCTTTTTTTTTTGTTACAGAAACTAGCATTCTGGTTTAGATTCTGAATAGTTTCTCAGGTGAATTTTGGATCAAGTTATTTCGTCATTAGCCTCAAAAGGAGCGTCAAACCCAGAAACAATGTTTTTGTAGGAACGGATAGTGGTTTCAGTCTATGATTCTCTAGTACTTTTAGGTGGAGACAACTTTTGCTGCTTTGGCCAAGATTGCATAAAAAGACTTAGTTTTGGTGCTGCTAAGATCAGAAACAGAAATCCAGTCCTACTCTGTAGCAATCATTACACAGATTTCATAGGTTTAGTAATATCATGTCTTTACACATCTGAAAATAAAAACTTAACTTCTCTTTAGTTACAATGGAAGAACATACAAGAACATACAGAGGTCTGGAGTTCATTCTTATGGGAATCAAATACTTAATTTGTTCTTGATTCGTACAGGAGGAAAAAATCTTACTATTGTATTCAGTTCTGATGGTTTGAGTAGATGAAACATGGTCTTCCTTTGCTAGGGCCACTATGTAGCCAGCACAGCCACACAGAATGCAAGAGTCCCTGAGGCTGATTGGTGTGGGGCTGCAGAGGGACCGTGCTGCCTTCCCACCTTAGCTCAGTCTCCCATCCTGCAATAGATCATATTCTCCTTATGGGGTTACTGTCATTTCCCTCCTGTGAGCAGTTCTCCTGCTTGTCTCAAAAGGGCACAGAGCCATAAAGCACATACCTTAAAGACTTTGGTATGCAGCCCACAAGGTCAAAAAAGCTGGCTTCCTAGGCATACCTGGTCTTCTGTGGTATAACTCCGATGGCCCTCTTTCCTCACAACACCTCATTAGGCAGTTTTAGCACTGCCACTGCCTCTAAGATCTTGACATACAGCATGCAAAGCATGTTATTATACCATTCAAGAAAAAGCCCAAAACAAACCCACACAACGCTCCGTGCCTTTCCCAGATTAAACTGCATGACCAATGCGCTGCTGTATATTAGCTAGCAAATGTAGGTGTTTTGGCAGCTGTCCCAGTCACTTAATCGGAAGCCTGAGCTCAGAGGCTGTTTCGCCTGAGCGGGTAAGTCAAGATGTACATACCAAAGATGTCATCTCCGCCTCACTCCCTTCCTTGCTCGAAGGCTTCTGTCTGAGTACTGTTTATTTTTATCTTACAACTGATGGATTGTATATAGGTTTAATTTATCCTGCATCTATCATTAATTCTATATTGTAACTGTGTTAGATTTCACCTTGAGTACCTGATTAAGCTAAACAGGGGGTTTTGCCAAGCATTTAAAGTAGGCAAGTGTCTGCCACCCCTCTTTCTTGCCAGTCTGTTCTAAAGCACCTGCAGCACAAAAATTGCTCATGGGTCATTTCTCAAAAAATAATCATCTGATTTCCTCTTATTCCTCCTGCACACATACCATTATCAAGTTTGCTTCTCCAGCACAGCCAACCAAGAAAAAGTTACTAGAGATATCGCAGGAATTAATCCTTTTTTTTTTTTTTTTGACATTCCTCTCCATCTTAAAAGTTTGTTCCCAGACTTCTGAAGACTTGTGAGTGAAGAACTAATCATAACAAGACAAGAAAGGAAGCACCAAAACTGACTGGAAAACTTAACCTAAGTAATTGGCTTATTTTGCTCTAGTCTGGACTTTGCACTAAGAGCAATGGAAGATTTCAACTCCTCATCTTCCAGTTCACAAAGAGAAACCTCAGAGAAACAATAGGCTTCTCCTGTTAGTGAATAAGCTGCTTCAAGCCAAGGAAGTTTGCCGTGGAAGGTTGCAGAAGTCAGGGATCACCAGCACTGTTCTTACTTGAGTACAGGTAGCACAGAAATTACTCAACATTAACTGCCAAAGACACAAAGATGACAAAGCTGCCCTTCTAGGGTAATTGAGGCCCAGGCAGGTAATCCACCTCTTCAGAGATAAAAGAATCTTGTGTCTGGAAAAAAAAAACAACAAAAACAAACAACAAAAAACCCCTAAACAAACAACTAATGCCCCAAAAGCCTAAAGATCTTCTGTTGTTTAAGGTAATGCTGACTGCAGATCTGAATTCTTCCTTGCACTCAAAAATGCAAGGAACAAAGGCCTACAGACAGTATTGATTCATGAGCAGTGGCAGTTTAAACTGGAACATACGAGGTGACCGCCCTTGTGGTGGAGATAACCAGGCAGGAATCAGCTATTCATGAGTCAATACCCTCTTGCAGCTGCCATTCACTGGATCAGGGAAGAAGTCAGATCCAGAGAAAGCCTTCCCTATGATATCAAAGGGCCATAACCACACCAACCAGACAAATCAGTCCTTCCCTGTTTCCAAGTCAATGCTCAAGAAAAATCCCTTCACCACTTCAACTCTGCACGGATACAGCTCTCAGCTCAACCTGCTCTTTCCTTGTATTAAATTTAGGTCTGTTTGCAGGGTAATGACTACTGCTCTTGTCAGGAGACCTGACCTAGTCTCCCACCTACTCCCACATCATGGTTTCTAAGATTTAGACACTGAATACCTCTACTTGAGATCCATGACAAAAATGCAGATAGCCCACAAGCAGTCCTAGTTACCAATGACTATTCTCTCCTGCTTCTTGGATATTAAAGCCTCCAGAATGTCAGCCTCCAATCTATCTCCTCTTTCCCATGCCACAAACTCTCCAGTTTTCTCTCACGGGTGGACTCATTATGCTCTTCCTCATGCTAATAGTTACTATGCTGATCAAGGCCCTTTTATAAAGGCATCACAAATTAGTGGCATGTCCTCCAGCCATAAGAAACTCAGGCTTTTCAAGAGTAGCAGGCTTCAAAAATCACAGTGAGAAGAACACAATCTCTGAGGCCTCAAAAATCTCACTTCTTCAATTTGTCAAGCTTGAAGAAGTGGCAAAGTCTGAATAACAAAGGACATCAGTAAAGCTGGCTTCCTCTTAACAAATGCAATTTTAATTTAGAGAATTATCCCACCTCCTGGTTCATCCTCAGAAGCTCGGAAAAGAAGCAGGAAATTACAACCCTGAGACTTCTCTTTTTTTTCCCTGCCCTCACAGCTGCAAAGAAAGGATTTGACTATTCAGCAGTTATGGAAATTCAGAACTAAAAATCAGGTGGGAGCAAAAAGACAAAAAAATGAAGGTGTGTCTTTACTTTATTCTAATTCTAGATCAAATGAGACACTTCTGATACAATGAATGGCTGCACCTTAAGCAAGAACCTGTCCCAGACACTACCAGCTGTCACCAAGTCAAATGAACTGACAGAGCTGGAGATTCAGGCTAAAGGAGAAGAGTGTGTATTTCCCTCTAAACCTGCATAGTCACACGACGTTCTTATGAGCCTTTCAGAGACGGAGGCCGAAAATATCATGTGTCTGTGGTTTAACAGTTCACACCAGTGACTCACTGCTTCACACAGTGATTCTTGGAGACAAGGAAGAGAAGTAGGCTCCTTTTCCAGTAAAGGCGCCATTTTCTGCCACCAAACTTATTGCTTCTGTATCCAAACTCCTTACCAAACCCAAAGTAATCTCCTATTCTCACTCTACGCCTCTATCCAGGCAATCATCTCCAACCTCCCAGCTTCTCTTTTCAATTCTGCCCTCCCATTTCATACACTTTTTCAGATGGTACTGTCCTCCAAAACATCTTCCTGGGCATCCCACTCAGAAATCCTTCTGGCTGTAAGTGGTCCTAAGGCTGACAGGTCCCATATTCCACAACTGTATATAGCTCCATCACCACCTCTATCTCATGGGCTTACCATCCTCAACGTTATGCTAACATCAGTCTCCCTTTTCCAACTCTGCCCTCATTGTTAAGTTCCTGATATTTCATAGAATCACCCCATTAGGTCAGGGACTCTACTGTGGGTTCCTAACAAGTTAAGTGTTTCCCTGCCTCAGTAGGGAAATTCTGCTCAGTTCTCATCTTCACTTTCAAAATTTCCATTTTTTATGCTACCTAATTAACAACACTTTCTGCTGTCAGATCCCATATAATTACTCCCCTTGGATTTCCTTACACGACTCTTCTGTTCCTTTGCCAGCTCAAATCCTTGGCTCTCATTTCCAAAATGCCTATCTTGCTTCTGTTAATACCTGTACTCCTATATATCTTCTTCTCATGGTTTACACTACTCTTGCATCTGCTTCCTCATCCTTATTTACACAGTTACGAGCTTTCAGTAGTCTTTTACGCCAGCTCCTACCCAAAACCCCTCTCTATCTTTGTTCTAAGAAGTGATTGGAATGAAAAACTTTAGAAGCTTTTCCCATTAAACCAAGGATAAAGGAAATTTGATTAGAAAGCTACGTCATTTTAATATTGACCTTATCTATTCCAATAGAATTATCACATCCCTGATCCTTATCAGATGTCAGATGTCCAATTTAGACTATTTATAGCATTTGGAGCAAATGTAGCCTCTTCCTCCATGCAACACAGAGCCACAGCACTTAAACCAATCCTTAAGGTAAGAAAAACACCTCAGAAAGTCAAAGAACTTCATTTTGCCAAGAGCAGCACCACTCCAGACACTGTGACTTGGAAATGACCAGAGAAGTCCTCACACTCTTTGAAACTTCTAAATGCAGGAATAGGGTTCCCCTCAACAAAAATAATGTCTGACCATGTCTGAGAAGAGAGGAACTGGGTAGAGAATGCACTGAAAAAGTTTTTCCATGGTATCTCTAGCCCCTTCCTGCCTCAAGTCTACAAAGCCATCACTTATCCACTTCAAAACAGCAGGAGAGTCACTTCTTTTTTCCTTCTCTCTCCAGAAGGAGCACAGCAGAAATAAACCTTGAGTGATAAATTATGCACCACTTTTGTGTGGCTGCCTCTTGGCCAGACGGGAAATTTTTCTCCCAAAGCCTTTTGTTTCCAGCTTTGATCCTAATGTTGGATCCGCTCTGTTCAGCTTTCCCTCAGCATGGAGGTGAAGGGAAAGCTGACACAGGCCAAGTTCAGGCTTACTGCAAGTCACAGTCAGATCTTCCATTAGCCTTCTCCCCTCCCCCTTCCCAACTGGAACTCTCCTTGAGTTTGAAAAGATCCTATTAAACATTTTCCAGAGGGCCTACAGAGGATACATTATTTTGATGGATGCTGGGACTAAAGGAGGAGGATTTCTAAGTACAGTGAAATAATGGAGTTTGTTCTAATGGGTTTAAGAGATGCCCGGGGGCACCAAGTAAGTTCCTTCTCTGCAAATCAAAAACACAGAAGACCAGAAAATGGAGCCGAACAACTAAACGCCAGGAAGCGGGGAAATCGGGCTCTATTTAACTGCTGCTCTTGGTTACAGCCAACTTCAGGCTGCTTGGAAAAACAGCACACACACACATCACTGGCACAAACTTAACAGGAGAAAACAAAGAGACAACAGGGGTCAAACTGGGGGTGGCAATAGGAGAAGGATGCAAGGCTGGGTCCCCACCCCCTACCAGAGAGTCGGATCAATTATCCTTGAATACTAACAAGATTTCTGATTAAAGAACTGCTGCTATGCAATAGAAATAGAAAGCTCCAGCAGCTGGGAGGGGCTGTCAGGCAGTAACAAAGAGACACAGAAGACTATGCCCTGCTAGGGCATGCGGAGGAAGTCACTATGCTGGTAGCCAGGAGAGGGGTCTCCCCTGCTTGGAGTCATGATAACGTCTCACTGCTGGTAAATTTAAGTCCGAGAGTAAAACTTCACCTTGACACTACAGAATATAGGGTCTGTTTTCAGGCAAGTATGTTCTCTACTGGAAGCTTGGCTGGACAACAGTTCTTTACACAACCTCATCACTATAGTACAGGGAAATGAATCCTACAGTAACCCTTCCAGGGGAAAAATCTGGTGCTTTTTACTTCAGAGTATTGCAACACCATAAAGTTGCAATCAACATACAACAGCTTGAGAAACAAGAGCCTGCACTGTCTTTGGTCATACACCTTTTGACAAAATCGCAGTTGGCAGTACAAGCATTGAATACACATGTACATTACTGTCTGTTAATCTTAATGGTGTGTGACTTGCTGACTGGTGGCTAATACCAGAAGAACCTAATCACCTAAGAACATCATGACAGACAAAGCTTCTGTTACTACTTTTCACAACCCACAGGTGTCTAATAAGAAGCATTTTGCTGTAAGCATGTATCTCATACCATCAGAACCAGGCTCACAGCTGCTCAATCCCCTTTTTCCTTTTTCTTCTATTTTAAATAACAAACACAGTTCCCTGATATGAGGAGTTTCAGTCATCCACAATTTAGCAATGCAAAAGTCGACTAATATCATGTCCATTTGATGTTAAGACAGTCTTTATGAAAACTTATTTTCCTGCCCTTACATAGTGAGTCTCCTTTCATCTAGGCTCACAGCGGCCGAGGAGATCTGCTCCTCACAGAAACACTGCAGCTTAAGAGTCCCTCAGACTAAATACACAGGCTGGAATGCTTCAGCATTTAACAGGCAGTTCTGCATAACAGAGGCAAAAAACATGCCAGGAAAGCTGAAAAACCTGAACACGAGTTCACCCACAACATGAGGGCAGTCAAACACTCACAGGTAACAGACCCAGAGTGACCAGATACACAGCATGAATAAACCACAAGCCTACAGAATCACAAACCCCTGAATCCGTATAGTTACTACCTTTAATACAGGGAAATTAAAATCTAGAGAGAATATAGACAGAAGAAAGAATATATTCAAGAAGCATTACAGCGCCCAGTCTTCACCCAGTAGAGACAAAAAATTCCCATAAAAGAGCAATACCTAACAAAACAACCATGGCAATGAACCACTGGCACTAGAGACACAAAAGCAAGAGCCTAACCATCAGGGACATTAGGTTCATAAAGGAAAATTACAGTTAGTGTTTTCTTCCACTTGTGTGAAACACAGCCAGCCACTAAATACATTATGCCAATTAATGGAGGGTATTTGTTGTATGCCAGAGCTCCAGCTCTGGATGTTTTATCAGATAAAGCCAGACATCTTAAAAGATGGTCAGTTTAAGTGTGCATATATATGTGTATATATATATATATCATCGTATTACGTAAACCACTCCAAGATACCCTCACAAATAGCTAAGCTGGAAATAACAGAGTACTAGAGAAATTCCATATCCACTTTTCTTGTACATTTCTTTTAACAACACATTACTTACCAATTCACCCTTTCCAACAGAGGGTCAGTAAAATTTCTGTGGGTTTATGAATCTTTTGATCATCAGCAAGAGAAATAGAATTATTATTAAAAAGAGAAATAGCCACAAGTCACAGGCAGCAGAAGAATACAATGAAGGCGTAAGACGTGCTTACTTTACAAACCTATTTTTAAAACCTTGACTGGTTTTTAAGATAATATCTCTTTATCAGCTTTTATAAGTGTTATGAAGCATAGATTCTATTGTGTTCAATGGTAAGTTGCATTCTACAGCAAATGGAGTTGGCCTTGGGCAAGACAATTTCTACTTCACTTCCCACATTTACAAAACAAGGATATTTGCCTATTTCACAAGAGTGCAGGAAGATTCAAGAGCACTATCAGACTACAGATCATTCTCACAGAATTAATGGTATAACTATTTTTTAATGTTAATTTCACCAGTCTGGAGAACTACAGGTCTTTAGGAGTAAAAACAAAACACAAATCACTTTAATTTATCTTTCTAGTTCACACACAACAAGTACTGCCTTCTGGTTTGAACTACAGACAACTGGGTAATGTTTATATCCAATCACTTTTTCTTCTGTAACTTCAATGAACACAAGGTCAAGAAACAGCTCCAAGTTTTCTGAAATCCCATTTTGCGGCCCACAGGAACAGAATATGCCTCTTCAAGGTCCACAAGACACGCTGGAAATGCAAGCACTTTATGTAACTAAGAACCTATTAATTTTCTTTTTGCATACACCCACACACCCAAGATACAAAAAGGGATTCTCTATTGCACAAAACAGTGTTAAAGCACACAACTGAAAGCTTTTGGAAAGAGAATATAAGAGAAAATTGCTTATATACACTATTAACTTCATACTGGAGTATTTATGCTGTATGCTTTTCCACCGTGTGTTAGTAAAAAAAAAAAAACAACAAAATCCCCACCAAAATAAAACACCTCCCCCCATGTGTCAGCATTCTGCAGCATCTCACTCTTCACTTTAGAGGTGTAAGGATGTTACTCAGTGCAATGAGCACTTCGAAAAAAAGAAACAATCAAGATAATTCAGGATGATCATGAGATCTGTGAGTATCGTCCAACCTGACCATCAGTAAACCCTGACAATAGGAAAATGGGTGTTTTGCACTTGATTGAGAGTGGAAGAACCAACAGCAATGCCAAGCACACATAATCGATATTGTGATTCCCACTGCAAACTACACTTCTACAAAGGTATTGCTTTCAGGCTTGTTACTCTAAAATGTAGCCAAGATGTTTGGAAAGTGAAGTTCTGATATTAACAATTTATTTTGCTTGCAGAGCTCCAGGAACCAGAACAGCAAACACATTACCCAGACAGGTTCTGTGACATCCTGTACTTACACTAACACAGACCATCTTAGCATGAGGTCCTTCTTCACAGCATCCACCAGCAGTGCACGCCATTAGCATTAAATTCTCTATATATATCCATTTTCGCCTGTAACACACTCTTCCAAGAGCTCAGGATACTTGCAGACCTCTTTTGATGATTTTGGGGGGTTTTTTTGGCACAGACTTCTCCAGTTTTAACTGCCACTATCCACTACATGAGAGTCAAAGGTCAGTCTTGCAGATTTGTATGCCTTACCTGCTCCTGTACTGAGGCAGAGTACAGGTGCTTCTAACAATTTACCTGTTTGGCATCGTGAGTTCTGTGGCTGTGGATGCTTTATGACAGTTAAGCTGTACACTATCCCTGGAGGTAATTCTAAAGGACAATGTTGAAAAATTTCTAGCTAAGGGAAGGAACACCAACTCATCACAAATTTTGGCATTTTGTCTGCCACCTCCATCCTGACACCTCCGCATGTTTTTCCTTGCTTCAAACAGGAGAAAGATTGCTCAGGTTTTGTGTCCTTATTGCAAAACATATCTTTCCATGGAGGAAAGAGGATATTTACTTCTGGAAGTAGTTGGGACATCCACTCATAAACTTCCATTTACGTGACAAGAGGATACATGAAAGTGCACTGATGGGAAAACTACTCGAAAGAGAGAGAAAGACTGCCATAAAAAAGCATCCTAGAGACATCAAGGCACAACCACCTACTAACAAACCTGCATTTTACAATCAGACATCCCCCATATGGCTGTTAACAGCCCAGACACATTAACTAGGAGCACCTGGGTAATAGCCGAAATAAAACACAACCAGATCTGCACCTAAACTAAGACCTACGGTTTAGATCCTTCTCACTCCTATATGGCAGCTAAGTATCTGTGTGGCATTTGGGGACTTAAGAGTACTTCTGGCTTCTAAAACGCAGGCTTTCTGATATACAGAACTATGGCCCTCTCTAGTCAGTCTTTCCAAGCTGGCTGAGCACATTCTTCAAAGCTGCCTGCAATTAGGTTTCTTGTTAGAAGAGAAGTAATATTACTTGAAACCCAAACTCCATATTTGTGCCCCAGGGGCAATACTTGTAGAATGATGGAGGTCAGCAGCACTGCTGCAAATGCTTCATGTAATTTCAGAGTAGCATAGGAGAATACGGACGGGTGAAATTATACAGCAGCTGCCAAAGGAGTGAAGGGAGAGAAATGAGGTACGTATCTCCTCTCCACACCCCTCCCCCAAAAGCCTTCTAACTTTTTATAAACAATTCCGCAAACCGTTTAGATGTTTTCTTCTCCACAGGGCGCACTTGTAAAATAAAGCTCCACCGTACAACACGAAGAAACAGCAGATGCTTTTCAGTTGATGGAGCAACCACAAAGATAAAGTTTCCATGGGCGAGCCTTCATAGAACTACCTCCCGGCTCGCTAAGAGCGCAGCGAAGCCCTCGCCTCGCCACTACTTTTGGTTCCGCTGCTGCCCCAGCCCCGCTCTGCCAGGGCGCTGCGGGAGGACTCGCAGTCTCCGCCGAGGCGAGGCAGGTAGCCCGGGGCGCCACCGCGGAGCCGGGCTGTACCTTTAAGGGGCCCGTCGCGGCGGGTGCGCGGCTGCATTCCTACTCCGCAGCGGCGGCTGTCCCGACACGCCGGGCACGGCAGCCTCCGAGGCAACCT